>JAVBHU010000468.1:0-21243 GCA_034768395.1 Linum lewisii | reverse complement strand
CCAAAACACCTGCAGCAGCAGAGTGTGCGCTCTCGTCCTGCAGCTCATGTCCGTTACTGATTTCATCAGCCACAGCTCCATCGTTCTCGTGGAATCTGGATAGGGAAGAAGATCCGATGCGGACCTGTTCATGGCTTCCCAATCATCGGCCGGAATCGCGAAATCCTCAGGGCCATTCAGGCCAAGGCTCCGAAAAATGGTTCGAAACTCGCCTTCCGTCCCTTGAATCCGGAAACTGGTGCGATCGTGTAAATTAAGCGATCGAGTGACTAGAGACGAGGAGGGGTCCTCTTCCGAGTGAGAAGAGAAGGAAGTCGCATCGTAGTCAATATGCTTCGCAGCATTACGGCGCTCCAGCTTCGGCCTCCTCAGCTTCTTCGGATCCATGGGGGCTTGCTATGAGATAAGAATCGAGGCAATTGAAGCATCGAGAACCAAATACATCTAAACCCTACTAATTACGATCATCTCTTCTTGAGTCTCAAACACACACAGAGAGAAGCTTCGTGAACATGAAGAAGTGCTGCGCCCGAAGACTGAACCAACCTGGCAGAGATGATTCCTTATCCTTTAGTTACCGTCACTTTCTCTTACTGGATAAAATCTGGTTAGAAAGGAAGATTGAAAGATGAATCAAAATTCTGGGTGAAAAGTTGGCTGCCTAAAGGGAAGTCGTTGTGAATGGTGAGCTTTGCGAAAGAGACGACAACGATGACTGGTAAACGCCGTCGAGGTAATATTGAAATAAAACGCGGTGCCACGTGGCGCTCAGGGGAACAAGGTGTCCTGGACGCTTCTGGTTTGTTTCAAGTTTTAACCGTCCGTCCGTACACTCTCCAGCAATCAGCATATTCTTGTCTTGGGTGTTTTTTTTTAATGTAATATTTGTTCTAAATATTCTGGGATCAATATGATTAGTAATTAATAATTTTGGGTTAATTAATAATTTTGAGTTAATTAATAATTTTGAAAATTAAAAGTTATAGAATATAATTAGAATCCATAAACTTTTGAAATTTCAAATTTAGTCTAGTTGAAAATCATTAATGTCGTCCGTCCTTATTTGTAATATTTTAAATAATCTGAACTAGTGGTGTTTTAGCTAGCCGTTTGACCCAATAGTGTGTGGAAGCCCAGTTGTCTGGTCTACGGTGAGGTACCTGGTGTAAGATATAAGAGGGTAGTAGCAAGATTTTCAGAACCGGACCGGGGGGTTCGAGCCGGCAAGGTCAAGGGTTCAAAGGTTTAATGGGAAAATCGAGGTCGAACCGGGATTCAACCGGAATTAATCGGTGCCGGAGGGGGGGCCGGCTCGTGGTCGAACCGGCCGGCCCGGTCCGACTTTGAAAACCCTGGGTAGTAGTGAGTTCAGGTGGCAATTTAACCAGGACAAGGAATATAAGGATCTGTCAGGAATAACGTACCAAGGGATAATTCTCTGTTTTTGTGTAAGTGTCCTCCTTCTCAAGACTTATCTTTTCGCTTCGAACTTATGATAAAATATTTCAATCGTCCTTCGCTAATCCATTGCTCGATCTCATTCTTCGTCTCTCTGCATTCCTCTGTCGTGTGGTCATGTGATTCATGAAAGTCACAAAACTTCTTTCTACTCCTATGATCTGGTGGTGTCTTCAGCAGTTCAAGCCATTGAATATGATGACTTTTGTGTTGCACGTATAATTTTTTTTTCTTCTAGACTTGTTTAGTGGAGTGTAGTCCTGCCTTTCTTCCTGATACCCTCGTCTTTCTAACGATCTCTCAGCTCGCCTTCATCTGGACTGCCTATCTGTTTGTTTGTCTGCTTATCTCCTTTCACACTTTTTTCCTCTAGGGCCTCTGCCAACTACTCTTCAATTAATATTATTTTATGAACCCTAGCTTCCAACTCTGAGAGTGACTTTGTTGAGGTGGTCACCAGCAATTCTTTTAGTCTACTGTTGTGAGTCGCCTGAAATAGGCTAGCAGCGGCGATCTCATGATCAACATTCTTGATGGACTGTACCACTCCCCATCCATTTCTCAAAAAAATATTTCAACGATTCGTCATTGGCTTGTCGCAGGTTCACCAAGACTTGTAGTGGGATCGTCCTACTCCGTTTACTTTCATATTTCTAAACAAAAATTATCGCGAAGCCATCCCATGAGGTTATGATGTCTTCTTGAAGATTCATGTATCACTCTCTAGCTCTTCCTCCCAAAGTCTCCGGAAAAGCCCTACAGTAAGCTGGGTCACTTGCTTGTTGCATTTGCATCGCTATTTAGAATGTTTGCAGATGATCATCTAGATCGCTGGTCCCATTATATTTTTCCATATTTGGGGTACAAGGCCAAGTGGTAGCTAGAGCTGTCAAACGGGCGGGTTGGGCGGGCGGGCTCATCGGGTTGAGGGTTTATCGGGGCATTTATTCATTATATTATGGGTAAATTATTTGGTAGTTTTGCTTAGTTTGAAGGTTTTTTAGTTATTAAAATTGGGCTAGCTTTGAAATGTTGGCTTTAAGCCAATTTAATTTTTTTGTTAAATTGAGTCGGGCTGAGTCGGGTCAGCTTTTTGCCAGCTCTAGTGGTAGCTGTTCAGCGAAAATTGCTCTTGCGAGCGGTTGTCGAACAGCCAACTCGCTTGCCCCTACTTCGATCGCCGGACGAAATTGTTGGAGGACCTCATAGGCAGTTACTTGATTTGGGGCTATGCTCTCAAGTGTCAGAGGAGCACTTTTAGCTGCTGGGTGATTACGTTTTTTAGCAGTTGAGTTAGCTCTATGTTCTGCTGCTCCAATGCCCGAAATCGCTTTTCCAACATTTGGTAGGCCTCTACCGTCGTGTCTTCTTGCCCCGATCACCTTCCTCTTCCACCTCTGGTCTAGGATTCCGAGTTAGTGTAGGTGGTATGCATAGATACATGTTCCATTTCGTTGCCTAAGTTCCTTGCCAATGTCGGGTTTGTCAAGGTTTAGGGTTCACCCGCTTGTCTTCATTCCCTGTTCCTGGGTGCATGGAAGTTGCACCGGGATCCATGGCTCCTAATAAAGTGTGATCGCCTGCTACTTCCCCTATCTGGCACGCCAATTGTTCCAACCTAGTCACCTGACCCAATAGTGTAGGGAAGCCTAGTCGCCTAGTCTTTGGTGAGGTACCTTGTGTAAGATACAAGAGGGGGTAGTAGTGAGTTCAGGTGGCTATTTAACCAGGACAAGGAATATAAGGATCTGTCAGGAATAACATATCGATGGATAATTTCCTATTTTTGTGTAAGTGTCCTCCCGTCTACAGAGGGTCAATGCTGTATTTATAGTCCTGCTCCCAGGCAACTTGTCCTATGAGGATTGATCCTTCTTCCATGGTGATTGTGGCCGTCCCATCCCAGTCGCTGTAATGTTGCCACGTCGCATGAGTTCCTTTCGAAACCTTAAGACCGCTTAGGGTTTGGATGTGGGCCTCTTAAACTCTGTGTTGGGCCTCCATCCTGGGGCGATCCATCTTTGGAGATATGGGTCGTCGATTCCTTGACTATTGTCGCTGGCTCCTTGGGTGGGCCTTCGAGGCCCAAGATAGCTAGTTGGGGCCTATCAAGTGGCTAACGAAATATTTTTAAAGCTTTTCTGACTCTAAAAACAAAAGCCTAGGTTTCTACCTAATTGCATTTTGGACCCTTTCAATTCCCTCTATGTCAACGTAGATGTCGAACTTTTATTGACGTTGATAAGATCCTTCCATTTAGCATCACCTTAGGATGGCATAACTTTAAAGTAAAGGTGAGGTTCAAACGAGGAAAGGCTTACAGTGGATACCTAGGCACCCAGAGACGAGCATCACCTTAGGATGGCATAACTTTAAAGTAAGGGTGAGGTTCAAATGAGGAAAGGATTACCGTGAATACCTAGGCACCCAGAGACGAGAAAGGGCGTAGTAAGTGACAAAATTCTTCGGGAAGTTGAAAACGAGCGTAGATCCAAAAATTCTCGAATAGGTCAACCTTTCAAACTGCTGCTGAATCCATGGGCAGGAAAGAGATAACCTGGCGAACTGAAACATCTTAGTAACTAGAGGAAAAGAAAACAAAAGCCGATTCCCGTAGTAGCGGTGAGCGAAATGGGAGCGAATTAGTAGTTGCTCTTACTAGCAATCATTTGAAGAATGATAGAAATCGGAGAAACTTTTGAGATCATAATCTATTGGGGATTTTCGATTTTGGTTTTTATTTTAGGGTTTTTTGTTGTTGTTGTTCTTCTTCTTCTTATTCTCGACAGATGTGGATTTTTTTTTGTGCGATGAATGCAATGGAAGGAGCTTTAGGGGAAGAGATGTTTTGATCTCCTCGCGTCGCCGCTTCATCCCTCCTTTACCGGCATCAAATTCAGCGCCACCGCTTCGGTCCTCCTTTGTTGTTGCAGAGGCAGACCCTCCTCAACCTCTTGTTCTCATCCAATAGCTCAAGTCAACTGCATGGTTTTGTCAAAGGTTTTTCAAAATCGCCGGCTAATACATTCGGCAACGCAATATTGCCGACCATTCTAGGCGACGATGGAAATCGTCGGATAACTTCCGCCAATGGTTTTTTGGACCTTTACCAACGATTTTTCCTGTTGGTAAAAGACTAATTTTTTGCAGTGAGTCGATCCAAATCGAGACGGTGAGGCCAGCAGCGCCGATCCGACCGACTCCTCACCGATATTCGAACTCCACTGTAGGTGAAGAAGATCAACGAAGTGTTCCGTCTGCCGTTGTGAGGTTTTCGATTATGGTATAGGGAGAACTTTGAAAGGGAGGGAATTGTTAGGATCCGAAATGCACTTTGGGAGAAACTTGGATTCCTATTTTTAGAAGACAACAAAGTTTAAAGATTATTCTGTTAGCCACTTGGTTCATAATATTAGCTCTTGCCACGGTCTTCGGTAAACTTAAAATTTTATTTTTATTATTGTTCCAGATATTTTCATTTCTAATGATTAATTTGGTTAATTTCATTGTGAATCATTAAATAGACCAGTTTTCAAATATGCAAAGTAAATTTATTTGTACAATAATTTACGAGACATGTTAAGAAAAGTTATAGTGTAATGTTAATATAAGATTATTGGTACAATAATTTACGAAACATGTTAGATTTTTAGAGTTAATATCTAAGATTATTGGTTTAAAATAACTAGAATAAAATTGAATTGAACTATATATGATTTAGATCTTAGGGTTTAAGATATTTATTTACGATTTAGAATTTTGTGTCTAGGATTATAGTTTAAGGTGCTTGATTTTGGATTTAGAAATTAGTATTACTATTAGGTTTAGAGTTTATACTTTATGATTTAGAGTAAGGTTTATAATTTAAAAATTAGTAGTTAAGATTTAAAAATAATTATTTATGGTTTACAATTTTGTAGTTATATTATATTGCTAAAGTAGACTAAATCAATATTTGAAAGATGATATGTCTAAGGGGAATTGTGGTGTTTTGTAGTTTTGAGGAGAAAAAATCATAACAAAGTATCTCCGATGACAGATTGTCGAACTATGTCTAAAATTGGCAAGTGCATCATGTACGACCGTTCTCGTCCGATACATGTATTTTGATAGATGATCGATTCTATTTTCTATTATTAATCGCCCCCAATTGACACTCGTTCCAATCAAACCAATTTCTAACCAAATTCGACCGATTAATTAGATAATTTGTAACGGTTTGAGCAACACTATTCAAAAATAAAATAGTCACACATACTTTGGGTACCACCTGCTTTTGTCGACAATGCATTTAATTTCCAAATAATGAAGAATGCATTTACAATTTTGACTTGGACCAACTTTATGCTAATATTAGGTTTTGGGTTTATAATATTAATATGGGTGCTTTTAAAAAAAAAAATTTAATATGGTTGGGAGGAGATAAGATATGTCCGTCAAGGTCCCAAGGGGCAAGAAATGTCCAAACTCATTGTTGGCCCTAAAACCACAAAAATAAGATAAAAATATTAATTAATTACTAAAATATTCTTTTATTATTACTTATTAGGCCAAGGCTAGGCCATTATGAACCCATTTACCCATAACTAATTTCTCATTATGAGGGGGGAAAACGCAGTGTTATGAATCCCTGCATTTGACATGTATATGTATACATGTACATCGGGTGGGTCAGGTTGATTTGCGCGTGTCACTACTGATTGTGAGTTATTTTGGGTCGGGCCATTCGGGTCATGGGTTACCATATTTGAAAATTGATCATAACCCTAAACTTGCGGGTCATTTTGAAATACAAAAGCATTAGGTCATACAAAAATTACAAATCATTATCGCAAAATTATTAAAACAAGTAGACTCAAATTTGACTAAATAAAGTTAAACTATTAAATGAAGAATGTAAGATGTAGAAATAGATATAAAATTACAGTTTATAGCATATACATATGTATAGAAACACATATTAACGATTTGAGTTATAAATAATGCACTTGAACTGATCACGTAAGATAATGCACGAGGATGTGAGATAATGAACTAATGATATTTATGAATTACAAAAGAAACAAAATGACAAAAGTTATAAAATTGAAAAAAAAAATCATAAGTAAGACTAAATATTAAAAAAAAAAAAATACACAAGTGATATTAAAATAGCAATATTAATAGGTACTACTACGTTTTTTTGGGTCAATGGGTTGCCCTAACCCACCCAAAAAATTATCGGGTTCTCGGGATCGAGTAATTTCAGGTTCGGGTTCCAAAATAGCAAACCCAACCCTAAAATTCCAGGCGGGTTCAGGTCGGGTCCAAAATTACCAGGTCTACATATACGATAATTAATTAAGACAGATTAGTGTTAGTAATCAAATATCTTACTGTAAGTAAAATGGTCGCTTATCTTTTAGATGCTTCAGTTAAAACTTGTACTAACCCATTGTTTCAAAAGGTTAATAGTTTAAAAAAACACAAATTATAGTCTAATTAATGAATAAACTTTTTAAACCCCAAATCCAGCTAAGTTTTCGAAATCTTCAGCCGTTTGTTTTTGTTTGTAAATTTTTAAAGTTAATGACTTAATCACAACTTTGACGACACGTATCATGTGGGACAGAATCACACAAAACATGATAATATTTTAATGTGTTTAATGTACTAAACAACGCACATGTCATAAAAAATTGCAATTAAGTCATTAACATTCAAAATTTTACAAACAAGGAAAAGCCACATTAACGGTTTTAAAAACTAAACTAAATTTGAAGTTTAAAAAAAAATATACATTTTAATTATAATACGCTATAGTAGTTTTGATTAATCCTTGTAGAAAAAGATTGCAGACCGTTTTGGTTGAAGTAACGGTTTAAAGTTTGGTGGTTAACCCAAACGGGTAAGGTATGGTTTTTTAAAACGGTGAGTGAGAAATCAAGTAATAATAACTACTTGGGGCTTTTAACTAAAATAAATAAAAAAATTAACTATTAACCTAAATAAATACGTTTCAAAACTATTTATTTGTGTAAATATAATCGCCCCAGCCATAGGCGATATCGCCCCAGGCATAGGCGATATCGCCCCAGCACCGTGGATTGTCACCCGTGACTCGTGATTAGATTCGATTGAGTCACGGGTGTGAAAATAGCCACGGATTAGGCGATATCGCCTAGGGCATGGGCGATATCGCCTAATGCATAGGCGATATCGCCTACATCTTGGATCACTAAGCACCCTATAAATCCTTGTTAGTTTCGGGGGTTAGTCACCAAATCGAAAGAACTAACATTCAAAAATGGCCGACTACACTTTGTCACGAGAATTCCGAATCCAAGTTTTCTGGGGGGGCGTATCGTCCAGGATTGGACCGGCTTATCCTACGAAGGGGGAAATAATGTCCGTCTGAAGATGACCAAGCGAGCGACCTATGATAGTGTGGTTACCGTGTTTCGGCGGAAAATGGGTCTTGGAGCGGATCAGATAATCCAGTCATTTGTCTGGAGAATGCCGATATACATTCTGAGGGAAATCTGTCGCATTTCGTTTCTAGGCCGATATCGGACGACAACGGCGTACAAGTCATATACGACTTAGTTCGCGTCAACCCATTTTTCGAAGTTGCCGAGTTGTACGCCTTGATGGAAGAGGAGCCGTCTCAGTTCTCCGATTTCTCGGGGGTCATTCCAAATCAGATGGCAGAGCAGAGCCAAACGTATGATGGGGAATACATGGCGACCAGTCATATCGGTCCGGAGTTCCAGGAGGTTGACCAAGAGGGGTTGGCGCGAGATGAATATGTCAGCACTGACGATTCTGGAGATGAAAGGAGCCATTGCTCGGCGGACGAAGGGAATCCAAACGTCGACGATGACATTGGCCAATCCGACGAGGAAGACGACGATGAAGAAGGGGGAGCCACAGCAAATAGCGTGGAAGTTTATGTGCCACTGGAACATGCCACGAGCGAGGGTGACGACTGTGACGACATTATGACAATCTCCAACACCTACTCCATGGACAGGCGCTTCCAGATCCCAAACGAAGGCGTACTGGTCGGTGGAGATGGAATTCTTCTTGGGTCAGACATTCTCTACCAAAGGTCAACTGATGTCCCTAACGAAGAGCCAAGCAGTCATCCGCAACTATAAGTACAGGGTAATCACTTCCAACCCGAAGGAATGGGCCATCAAGTGCATCGACCCGACGTGTCCTTGGAGGATGCGTTCTACACTTAGCAACAGATATGGATTCTGGATAATACGACAACTCAACAACGGCCACAGTTGTGACCGGTCAACGATACTAGGGCCCCACCCACAGCTCGATGTCACGCTGATCTCAGATGCAATCATGCACATTGTGCGCAGAGAGCCGGGGTTGAAGGTTGAGACAGTTATTGATTGCATTCTGGAGAAGTACCACCGCAAGATATCGTACCGGAAGGCGTGGTTTGGCAAGCAACGTGCTGTCGAGAAGCTGTACGGTGACTGGGTGGCATCATACAACAACATTGAGACAATCCTGAATGCTATTCGCTCACAAACCCCGGGACACGGTACGAGATCATAACCCACCCGGCGGGTAACTGTAGGATGTTCAAGAGGGTGTTTTGGGCGTTTGGCCATGCATAGAAGCCTTCAAGCACTGCGCTGGGGTCATGATCATTGACGGCACATTCCTCACGGGCAAGTACAAGCAAGTGTTGTTGATGGCTAGTACATTCGATTGGGCAACATCGGATTGTTCAATTGGCGTACGCCATAGTTGACCAAGAGGATCACGATAATTGGAAGTGGTTCATGGAGAATCTACAGAGACATGTGACCAATCGGGCCAACATCACAATCATCAGTGATCGACACAAGGGGATAGCAGCGGCAATGCGCAACATGATCGAGGGTGGGTATGGAGGTGGTGTCTACGCCATTACGTAAGCAACTTCAACAAGAAACACCGCAACCAAACTTTAAAATCTCGCCTTTGGAACTTAGGTATTTGTCAACTTGTTTACGGTGTATATTTGAACCTAACTAATACAATATTCTCATACAAACTAGATATTCATAGAAGTCTTCATCGCTACCCGCAGGAATAGAAGGGAATGTGCGGAAGTTTGAGGCCAAGAAGGCAGAATGGTTGGCGATCCATGATGAACAAAACGTACGGGAGCCAAAATGGGTGAATGAGGAACTACCCTTATGGAGCTTGGCCTATGACAACACTGAGGGAGGCGGTGCTCGGTGGGGAACCATGACGACCAACGCGCAAGAATGCGTGAACGGAGTACTTAAGGGCGTGCGACGTTTGCCCATGTCTTCTGTGATCGAGCACACATTCCATCGTATGGTCAAGTATTGGCATAGGCGCCGTGGGGAATACCAGGGAATGTTGGCAGAAGGGAACGCGTATACGAAGTACTGTCAGAAATTAACCGAAGAATCTACGTCAAGTTCCGTCAGACACTACGTGCTGCCGTACGATGCGGCTAACGGGGTTTACGAGGTTAAGTCTGGTCCAAACAATCAGAACCGTAGCGGTAATAATAGCTACGTTGTTCGGTTCGATAGGCAGTCGAATCGTAAGGGGACTTGCACATGCGGGAAGTTCCAGGGGTACAAGGTACCGTGCTCCCATGCTGTAGCTTGTTGCACATTTGCTGGTGCTAACTGGCACAACTACGTCAACCCCTTCTATCTGGTATCCAAGACCCAGCTAGTGTATGCTCAGTCATTCCAACCAATACTGGGTCCTAAAGACTGGATCCCACACACGGGCCTACCAGTGATCCCGCAACCTCATCTTCTTCGTGGACAGGGTCGTCCACGACACTCTCGAATCAGAAACGAGATGGATTGGCGTGAGGAGGGTCACCCAAGTAAGTGCAGGACATGCGGTTGCGTGGGTCATAATGCAAGGACATGTGGAAGGAGACGGGACAGTGCTGGGCGTCTTCTAGTAATCAAGCGTGAAATAAAATAGTGTATCTGTAATGTTTTTATCTCGGTTCGTTTAATAAAATAGTAGTCACTCTAGGCATAGGCGATGTCGCCTGTGACATGGGCGAGATCGCCTGGGTCACGGGCGATATCGCCTGTGCCACAACAGGGGCAGTATGCATCATAAAACCCTCCTATCACCAGCTTCCAAACACACACCACTACTCCAATTTTCGAATTCAGTTTCCATCCACCGCGGTCACACTATGGTGTTCACACATGGGGAAAGAAGTAGAGCTCGCGATAAAGGTAAAAAACATGCCTTGTTTCCCCCGTCTACTTCACATTTTGCACTAATTACAATTGCTATTGTCGTGTAGTTTCAGAAGTTGATCGTATACTTTACAAGATGAAGAAACCTCAGGAAGACCTGTTCGAGTATGAGCTGAGTAAGGTGAATTGCTGGTGTGATTTGAGGGCAACAAGATCCATTCAACTGAAGGATCTCGAACCCTATTTTGGGTGTCCGCTTGAGAGGGAGGTATAAAGACTGGAATGATTTCTTAATTTGTCACCTATCCCATTAATATTTCCTAACCCGCATGTTTCGTTGCCATTTTTTAAAGAACAAGGGTTGTGGTTATTTTGAAACATTGTGGTTCGGGAGGCTGTGGACAGATCAGAAGGGAGAAGGACAATATAATTCGGGCGAAGGACAAAGAACTTGATCGAGCTAAGAGGAGAACCAAAGGGTCGTTTAGGGAGAAGGACGAGATGATTCGACAACTGAACCAGAAAATCAAAGAACAACAAGAGCTTATGAATTTCATTATGAGAAACCCTCGGACCTGAACCGTGTTGGAACTGTTGTTTATGTAATTTTCGTAGTGAAGTTTGTTATAATAAAATGTGGCGCAGTAGTGTTCCATCCACATATAGATCGAAATGGTTGAATTTCATTGCAAAAACATTAACAGCGAAAATGACATGAAAGTGCAAATCAGTAAAATCGAAACCATAATACGACAAATGAATACTACAACAGCCGAAACAAGTACAATCGATCACCATAGTACGACAAATACAAACAGTAAACCATAACATAAATCCAGAAACGAAAAACTACAAATGTGAGTGTCAATGCCTCCGACCCCTCTGGCGTCTCTGTCGCTGCTCGTCCGTGTAGCAATCCGTGGACGCAATGTAGTCCGATCACGTAACATGTGAGTGTACGGTGGTGTCTGGGTGGACTGCGGTACGAAATCAGGTCGATGGGCCCAATCCTCAAACCCACTGTCCTCCGAGAAACCCTGGGAGCCGACCGGATGGCTCTGATCAACGTGCTGGCTGGTGGGCCCATACGGCTGGCTACTCGACGCACCTGGGTGTCCTGCATGCTGGTAATGAGGTGCCGTCGGCTGGTACTGAGGCGCCGTAGCCTGGTACTGAGGAGGGTCATCGAAACTGTAAGTCCGCCCGTCAGCGAAATCCTCGTTCCACACATAGTAGGGTGGAGGTGCGTATCCCACATCATGGTGCGCGAGACCGCCGTAATCGACATCATCCAACCCTGTACTGTGACCTCTCTGTGGGATGGGATAGCCATCATAGGGAGTGTATGTCGGCAGGCGTGATGCTGCACGTGGGCGGTGTGGTCCTCGATCGGGAAGGCGCTCATATGCTCCGCTCATAGCCAATCCAGATCGGAGCACATGACTCATGTGAGAATCACTCGTACCACTCAAAATGGTAGCCTGCTCCAACGAGGCGATCTGAAAGGCAAAAACAAAAATAAAAGTTAGTGTACCCTAAGGGAATACTAAATTGCCTACAGTTACTCAAGTAGGTGGTCACTAACCATCCCCTGAAACTGTGCACCATCGTGTGATATGGCCAGCGTGTCCGTCTCCTGTACCACTCGTCGTACTCATCATGGAAGTGGTGGCTCAATGGATATGCTCTCACCTCGCCCTCGGCAATGTGCTGATCCCGCTCCTCCCAGAGACGGAAGTACTGTAGGTACCTAGCACCCCAATCATGTACTGGTGCTCTGAAGTCTAGGCCTAGTAACTCCTCGACGCGAGCAGCAGGCTCGGCGTCCTGTGGGATACGCTGACCATGTCCGAACTGACGCATGCAACGATCAGGATGGTGCCATGAGACACAGTCTATGCACAGCATGGGGCAAACAGCTCGCCAGAACACATCGTCCTCCAACTGATAGTCCTCCTCTCGAAAGGCGTACGACATCCACTGGAGAATTAATAAATATATTGTAAGGAAGAATTAAGAAAATCAGAGAGAGTATGTACATGAGGTTAAGATTCCTAACCACGAACTCCGTGTTCCGATCAAGTGCGTAGCGTATTTCCTCCAGCTTCATAGCCACGCGATGCTGGTGGCGCCGGATGACAGACATCCAGCGCACACCACGAGGAACGGTGTCAGCATCTGGTGGGTCACCACCTGCTACGTAGCGCTCGGCTATGCTCGGGAATCTCTCCAAGGCCCAGAGCTGGACCAGCAAGGTGAAGCCTCCCAAGTCACCTGTACCCCTCTGACTCCCAGCCGTGAAGAAGGCCGCCCTCCCCATGGCCTTATACAGCCATGCTAGTACCGCACTACCCCAACTGAACGTGGATGCAACCGCAGAGTCCTCAATAAGCCGGAGTAGATGAACGGTATCAAGTCTCCAGTCCGGTCAGCTAGTAGAATGGCGCCAATAAGAACCCAAGTGTAGGCTCGTGCATAGCGGAGAACAACATCTGCTGGAGCACCAGCCGGTAGACGATCAAACATGCCCTTCACCCACGAGATCTTCACTGACTGTCCCGTACAACTCCCAGCTGGGGGTCGGGCACCCAACAACTCCTCACATATGAGACCCGGCTCACGTCTGTCCACTGCTACGGTAACAGGAACTCCATCGATAGGAAGACCCGTAAGTACCTCACATCCTCCAAGGTGATCGTCGCCTCGCCCGGGTACCAGGTGGAATGTGTTCGTCTCTGGCCGCCACCTCTCAATCAATGCTGTGACGAGCTCCTTACACGGTGTGAAACCGAGTAAACGAACAACAGGAGGAGTCGACACTCTCGCAAGAATGCCTCGTACTCTGAACTCCACTCTAAGCAAGAACTACGCTGTCGCAACTTCAGCGCCTTGCACGCATGTGGGTCACGCCACACTAAAGTAGCCCTATGTTTGTTCTCCCCCCACAGTAGAGAACAATCACCAGGTTGAGGCCTAACGCTCTCGGGAATCCGATCCACCAACGGTTCATCCCATCCATAGTTCGACATCTATTGTATAGTAAATTGTTAGAAAAACTATTTTATACTAATTCTCTTTCTCAAAAGTATACTAGTTCTCTAACCTCAAAATTATACTAATTGTCTAACCTCAATATTATACTAATTCGCTAACCTCAACATCATACTAATTCTCTAAACTATCCATAAATAATAACATGGTTCACAATGACATAAGAACAATAAATAATGTATGTACTACGTACCTTGTGTAATGGTGCGAGAAAAGGTCCTCTCCGTTTTAAAAAATCCTACAACGTCAATATGACAGTGTAATAAATCACTTTGGAAAAAATTATCTACCATAATAACCCTAAAACTAATTCTCTAACCTAAAACCCTAAACTAATTATCTACCATAATAACCCTAAACTAATTATCTACCATAATAACCCTAAACTAATTCTCTAACCTAAAACCCTAAACTAATTCTCTAACCTAAAACCCTAAACTATTCTCTAACCTAAAACCCTAAACTAATTCTCTAACCTAAAACCCTAAACTAAATAATGTAATTTAAAAAAAAGGAGAAATGAGACTTACCTTTGCCTTAGGGGGTTACCGAGTAGTGTGGGAGAATAAGTTGAAAAATGGGGTATTTATAGGGGTTGGGGCGAGATAGCCCGGTCTCCAACCCTCGGGCGAGATCGCCGGTAGCCTAGGCGATATCGCCTGTGGCTGGGGCGATATCGCCTATGGCTGGGCGAGATTGCCATGTGTCCAGCCAGACAGCATTTACTCGGTTGGTTGGGCAGTTTAGAATCGGTTTGACCAGCAATCTCGGTGCTGGGGCGATATCGCCTATGCCTGGGGCGATATCGCCTATGGCTGGGGCGATTATATTTACACAAATAAATAATTTTGAAACGTATTTATTTAGGTTAATAGTTAATTTTTTTTATTTATTTTAGTGAAAAGCCCACTACTTGGGCTTACGTTTCACATTTTTTTGTTTGCCGTTTTTTAATCCCCATTTTTTTCTTAATTTTCTGGTATCAGAAAACCAACTGGAATTACGCCTCCTTTCGTGTGTGTGCTTCTTCCTTCTCTTTCCTTCATTCCTATCTATCTCCATCCGCAGGTTAAAACCCTAATTTCACCTCCTTCAACATATTCACACACATAACCAAAAGGCTTCAGATGATCATTAAAACATTTTTTATTTTTCACAACCCTTATTATTCCTGATTCTCATTCTCCCACTTCCTTCTGTATCCGTCTTCTCTTCTCTCTTTGCCAATTTTGTCTCTCAGACTCGCATGCCATTGTTAACGATTCACAATAGTCTTACAGACTCCAGGAACCGTTTGTTTCAGCTCTATATTCTGCAATCATATTCTTGCTAGGGTTAGTTCGCTTCCCTTCTCTTGTTTCCGCCCTCGGCTTAACAACTCCTCCCTATTTTGGTGCATCGCATACAATTTCACGGTGTTCGCCTGAAAACCCTAGAACATTGCGTAGACAAGGGGGGGTGAGAGTGTGTGCTGGACTGTTAGGGTTTCTGTTTCTGTAAGGGGGTATTGTTCTTTCTTCTGTACACTGTTTTCTTTCAGTGCTCATCCGGTTATCTATCCCCTCCTCGGTGTTAGGGTTTTCCTTGGAATAGTATTGTTTCATGGTTTGAACCCTTGTCCGAGAATCGTGGGTGTTGTTTCGTTTGTGTCTCTTTCTGCCTCTGGTTTTGGGAAATTGTGTATGGACATGCGGGCCCGTTGAGTGGTTTTTGCTGTTTTATGCAAATCCATCTTAATTGAGGATGGAGGCGTAGGGAAGGTGGTGGTGGGAAGAGACTGGGATAGCATTTTCCCCCCTTCAATTCAGTGTTGCGCAGCTTGATTTTGCCACTGCCTTTGTTCTTGCGCTTTGGGTCAGCTAAGAAACTCTCTTTTCCGATATCCTATTGCAACCATTTTTGTCAGATAAAGAAGAAAGCATAAGGAAAGCACGTAAGAATAGTCTTGTTTGTTGATCTGTTCTGGTTTACTTACTGCGGTCTGATAGGGTGGGAGTTGGGAGGTTTGGACCTGACTGAGAGCAAGGATTGTTTGGTTACGGAAGAGCAACATTGGTGAAGAGAGTGGTTCTGTACTGCAGCATAAGGTTTTGGTTTAGAGGGTGAAGTAGTAGAACGCTTACTTTTATTGTTCCCATCTGATGATGTTAAGTGCTGCTCCTTATGGAAAGAAGTGAACCCACATTAATTCCAGAATGGTTGAGAACTACTGGAAGTGTTTCAGGAGGTGGGAATTCTGTCCATCACTTTGCTTCGTCTTCTTCCCACTCAGGTAATCCATACCTTAAGTTAATAGATTTCTAGTTCTCTTCCTTGCATGTATTTTTATATCTTTTTTTCTCTAACTTTAGTAATTCCATGGGTGCTGCCATTGTTGAATAGATCTCTCTTCGTCTTCAAATCATTTGAGGAGTCGGAACTCTAAGAGTATTAGTGACTTTGATTCTCCACGTCTGCCGTTTTTGGAACGAACATCTTCATCTAACTCTCGTAGGAGTTCCAGTAATGGTTCTGGCAAACATGCATACAGTAGTTTTAGTAGAAACCATCGTGACAAGGATAGAGATAGGGACAAAGATAAGCCGAGCTTTACAGACCATTGGGATCGTGACTCTTCTGATCCTTTGGGAAGCATGTTAATGGTAGAACTGATAAGGATACATTGAGGCGTTCACACTCAATGATATCCAGGAAACAGAATGAGGTGTTGTTACCCCGTAGGGTTGCATCAGACTTGAAAAATGGAAGCACCAATCATGTAAATGGAAATGGATTGATATCTGGTCGTGTTATGGGTAATACTGCTCAAAAGGCTACCTTTGAGAAAAACTTCCCCTCACTTGGAACTGAGGAGAGAGCTGTCATGCATGACGTAGTCAGGGTGTCATCTCCTGGTTTGAGCAATGCTGTACAGAGTTTGCCGGTTGGGAGTTCTGCGTTAATTAATGGGGAAGGATGGACATCTGCTCTGGCAGAAGTGCCTCCTGCAGTTGGAACCTGTAGCACGGGTCAATCACCTAGTGTGCACATTGTTGCCCCATCTGCATCAGCTGCTTCAAGTGCCATGGCTGGTCTTAATATGGCTGAAGCATTGACTCAGGCTCCTGCAAAAGCTCGTACAATCCCACAGGTAAATAAACAAACTTGGTGCTCCATGCGGTTTTCATATATTTGCTTTCATGCCACTGATGTGAGCTTATCATAAACATCCAGTTATCGGTTCAGACACAAAGACTTGAGGAGTTAGCTATTAAGCAGTCACGGCAACTGATACCAGTGACTCCTTCTTTGCCTAAGAGTTCGGTAAGTGCTGTCTCTAAGAATGGAAATACTATTACTGTTAGTACTTAGTACTGTATGGACTTGGTTGAGAATGCTTTGTGGAGATAGAGTACAATCAATGTCTAATTTATTTTGTTTTGAGAACTTCCTTTGAAATATTTGGAGTTGTATGGTAATTGGCTGTACTTGGGAGGCGTCTCTGCATGTAAATATGTCAGGCGGACTAACTGATTTGCTTAAAAGCATATCTGAGCCTTTTTAATTTGCATAATCTAGTGATTCTTTTGCACTTAGTGCCCATCTTACATTGGCAGTACTTGTTAGTCTGGACCCTTTATCAGAAAGGATGTAATGTTCAATCCACATTGCATTGTTAGTTTCCGAAATGGATCGTGGATGGTACTAGGCCTACTGTGATCCTTAGGCTGGTTCTGTGTTCTTCTACAAGAATGATGGCTGATCCTTTTCAGTATATATACTATTTTACATTGTAAGACTTCTGGCCACATGTATCTGCTGAATATAGTGACAGCCATTGTTGTTCCTAAAGGATAACATTGCATTTTAACATCTTTGACATTAAGATGCAAGTAATGTTATTCTCTCTCCCCTTTCGCAGCCTTGCTTTCCCCAGCACGTATTAAATGGGTCAGATACAATGTCGTTTTCCCGAGTTAATCCTTTTTTTCTGTGGCATTGAGGTTTCTACGTCTGCTTAAATTAAAGCTAATCTATGAATGTTGCTTCCACATGAAATTGTATTTATGTTGGCTTTAGTCAATCGTGCAACTCAGTACTGGAGTCTTTGTGGGAAATTACGTTAAATTGTTTACCATGTCGTAGCACTCTTTCACAATCATTGAATGGTAATATTCATTGTTATTATCATGTGCACGTTGGTGAAGAATTCCTGTTGTTGGTTTGATTGATGGCATGGAATCTATTTGTTGGTTTGACTGCTGTAGTTGCTTACCTTTTTCGTGAAACAGTTAGTGTTGATGTTAGTGCATGAAGTATTGGTTTCGTGAGACTGCAACTATATTAGGAAAGTTTGTCAAGAGGAATGTATTAGATGATGTCTCGGCCTCTCGGGCATGGATTTTGCAGTTCTGAACTTATATGAGCTCTTGCACTGTAAACTCACAAAGTTTTGGTTATCATTTCAATAGAAATGATATATGCTTTTCCTAGTCTACTCTGTCAGATAAAGAGATTTTTTTTAGACGAGGCACTAATTTTTTCAAACAGTTTATGATGTGATCAGCTGTTGGTGTTCTGTTGTAATATTTTGCTGAAGTTTGAATGGTGTTAATTATCTTAGTTTTATGCGTTTGCTTAATGCGTTTCAATGCAATGTGGAGTGGTGTTTTCCTAGTAGTTAAATATTAGACTGTCCTTTGCTGAGTGTCATTTATTTTTTCAGGTTCTAAGTGCATCTGATAAATTGAAGCCAAAAGCTGTTAGATCTGGGGAGATGAATACTGCCAAAAATTTGCAGCAGCAGCCTTCATTTCCTATAACCAATCAATCTCTTCTTGGGAAATCTGAGGCAACGAAGGCATCTCATGGGAAACTCTTTATCCTCAAACAAGGGAGGGAAAATGGTTTATCTCCTTCTCCAAAGGATGTTGCTGCTAATAGTAGCATCAGAGTAGCAAATACCCCAGTAGCGGCTAGTTCTATTGTCTCTGCACCTCCAAGGAGCCCAAACAATCCGAGGAGTATATCTGGGGATCGGAAGTCTGCTGGCCTGATTCCTGGGTTTAGTGTTGAAAAGAAACCTTCCTTGTCTCAGACCCAGAGTAGGAATGATTTCTTCAATCTTCTGAAGAAGAAAACCTCTGGAAATGCTTCTGCTGTTATAGCAGATTCTGCATCTGGTGGTGGAAAATCAAATGTGGAGAGTAAAGAGTTGATTGGTGATCAGGAAAGTTTCAAAGCTTCGAGTGATGGTGCTCAGTTAACTAGCAACGGTGGTGCTGATCTCAGCGAGCAAGTTCAGAGATTTTCCGAGGAAGAGGCTGCATTCCTTCGTTCCCTTGGTTGGGAGGAAACATCTGGAGAGGATGAAGGCCTTACCCAAGAGGAGATCAATGCTTTCTATCAGGAGGTAAATACCTTGTTACGTTTCTGTAGCTAGGTTTTAGTCACATGTTATCAAAAATTTTGTTGGATTTTTACTATCTATTTTCATCCTGCCTGACTACCGGTAGGTTTGTAGAGAGCATATGACTGTAATTAGTGTTTTGGTGGTTTGCGCCATGGCTATATCCGGGGCAACACGAGTGACTGACTTAAGTTTCGTGTGTTATGTCTGACAGTACATGAAACTGAAGCCATCTTCAAAAGTTAACGGGCAAATGCAGCATTAGTTGGTCGAAAATCTAAAGTGAGTGGAGTTGCTTCCTCTGGTTTGGAGCTTGATCGTTCTTCCGCTCTGGATCTGAAGATTGAAGATATTTGTTTCTATTTTTTCGGGTTGGGAGATAGATCCAGGGACTGGCAATTTTTGATGGCAGATGGGGTAGTTCCTTTTGTTTCTGTTAATTTGTTCTTTTCTTCTTTTTTTTCGGTTTTTGTTTTGGGTTTTGGAGTAAAGCTGATGAGTTTACTACAACTACAAAGGTGGGGAAGGGTGGCATTCTGCAAATAGTGCAATAAGAGAGAGAGAGAGCGCTGCTGCCTGTGGGGTGTTTGGTTTGCTCTCTGCTTCTGCTGCTGCTGGGGAAATTTTTCATGAGATGAGGGTTTGGATTTTGTAGGGAAGAAAGGGAATAGTGATTCTGATTCACCGATCTCTTCTTGTCTTTATATTCTGTTGCTCCGTTCTCTCTTTTTACATAATATTCCTTTCCTTTATTAAGAGGGCTTTTCATTCTACAAATAGGAAAAGCCTGCTTCTTTTCAGCTGCTGGTTTTCCCTTTTTGTGTCATTAGTCTCTACAGAAAGGTCCAAAGTTCCATACATTAACACAGAAGAAGAAGAAGAAAGTAACACTTTTTAAGTGTAGTAAAATCATGGTAAAATAGCATTTTGGCCCCTCCACTTTGCCAACTTAACAGATGTGCCCTATGCCAACTTAACATATAGTGGCCTATATAATAAATTGCTTTTTTTACCCCTTCCCACTTTACCACTTTGTCATTTGCGTCCTTTTGTCCCAACTTTCTGCTTCATAACTAGGGGTGTTGACGAACCGAGCCGAGCCGAGCCGAACTTTACTATGCTCAAGCTTGGTTCGTTGCTTTCTAGACGAGCTCGAGCTCGAACTCGAGCTAGAATTTTTAAGCTCGTGACGAGCTCGAGCCTACTCGAGCCTGGCTCGTTAACTACACTTAACGAGCCAAACTCAAGTTCAAGTCCAACTTAGCTCATTAAAATCACTTGATGCGTTCAATTTTAGCCCAATTGAAGTTTGTGCGACAAAAAACATCAACGAGTCAAGTTTAAAGACAAGTTATCCTAAAATTTACAAGTTTTTATTGAATATGACAAACCACATGTTTTGTTATTGAGTTTATAATAAGTCATATAGTGGACCAAGTATTCGAGTTGGCTCTCGAGCTCGAGAGCCTATCGAGTCGAACATGCCCTGGCTCAAGCTTGACTCGTTTAAAATCGAGCCGAGTCACGAGCGAGCTTTTCTCGAGCCGAACACCAAGCCGATCACGAGCGGCTTGGTTCGTCAACAGCCCTATTCATAACGTTAATTGATGTGCATTCGGTACACCGTGTTAGCTCCAATAGTCATGTATACTATAGATTTAACGTTAGAAAGACGAAAGTTGGAACAAAAGGACCAAAACGGCAAAGTGGTGGGAGTAAGATGGGTAAAAAGAACAATTTATAATGTAGAGAGCTATCTACTAAGTTTGCAAAGTAGAGAGGGTAAAATGCTATTTTCCCTAAAATCATTTGCTACTTATTTCCCTATTTGCTATAAAAGGCCTGCTAGTAGTAGTATTAGAAGAGGAGCTCTCTTTGCAGTTTACACTAATGTCTTGAACATCATTAGACCAAAAAGGGAACTTCCAATATTCTAAGTAAAAATGATTTTGATGGACATGAATAATTGAATATATCACATAATGAAGTAAAGCTAGTGATGTTTATTCTTCTGTAGCAGCTTCTTGCTGCTCCTCAGGACTAGCAGTATCAGTATCAGCAGCTTCCACGCTTCTTTTAGGACCTGGCCCTTCAGAAACTTTAACCATAGCTGGTCTTATTAGCCGGTCTCCAATGCAAAAGGCC
>JAVBHU010000467.1:0-21263 GCA_034768395.1 Linum lewisii | reverse complement strand
TTTGGGTAGGGTGGGTTTTTTTGGGTTTGGTTTTAGATTTAGATTTTGATGTAGAATTTTAAAAGTTATGTGGTGCAAGTGGCATTCCCACTTAGGCGGTAGCCGAAAAAGGGTGTCTGTAGAGCGTGCCCTCTAGGATTGAGCAAAAACTCAGTAATGGAAGGAAATTTTTAAAGGACGTGGCCCCGGTTTTATTTGGAAAAGGTCGTGACCATTTGTGAAACCCAACCCCGGTGCGGGCCCCATTGCGTTGCCCAACGTAAAAGCAAAAAAGAAAGTTGGGCCCAAATTTGCCACTAATGTGTGTGGATAGGTAAAAGGGCCCCAAAAGGCTATTCAGTGAGCAAGAGAATAAAAAACAAATCATGAACATATAAAATAGAACTCGGACCCTATAGCAAAAGAGGATAAACCCCTAAGTATCAAGATGAATGATGCACGAATTTAGGGATGATATCCTAAATACGTAAATTTAAAACCCCTTTGGGGTCAGCAAAACGCATCAAATCAAAAATAAATCAAAAGATGTAACTGAGGGGCCCCCTGGTCCATAGCCCTGGGCCTCAAGGCTTTAAAAGTTGGGCCCCTCGAGGTTCTCCTTTAAAAAACCCCCCTTTTTCTCTAACAGGGATGAGGGGCGTCTTTGTTGTCTCGTAATAGTGAGGCATCCGCCTTGTTATCAATGTTAACCCCTTGCAAACCCCGCAGCCCAAATCAATAAACCCCTCAACATATTTTGCCTTCACTGGTTTGACACCTCCACCCCTCGGGAGGTAGCCCTCATAAAACGATAAGGTTGATCCCTCGAAAAGGGCCCTAGGGAAGCACCGTGAAGTCAGCCATCCCACATTGGCCATAAAAATAAATCCCCACCCTTCAGTAAAAAGGACAAAAACAACACTTGTCACAGTATGTACTACACGCCCTCCCGTACACGTTAAAGTTTGTGGACTTGCCCTCACTAAAGGGTTATTCCCATCACTTTCTTTTACTGTCTTATCGCTTTCACCCCCCAAACCACTCCCACATCGTTAAACTAAAATTTTTTTTATAGTTTGCAAGTAGCGCCTTTAAGGAGCCCAAAAAGTGACATCCCCGGCAAATCCCAATGGCAAACCGAGGAGATCTTTGGTTAGTGGAATAGTTCAACCCTTTGTTGGGGATGAGTTTGCTTGAGAGGAGGAGGTCAGGGTTCGAAACCCCTTACACCAAAAATAAATTCGTGAGGGCTTAGGCCCAAAAGGGGCAATATTTTTAGAAAAGGTTGGGGGTGTTAAAGTTTTGGAGCCTCTCTACGTCCCTTTTTAAAGATGGTGGGGCAAAACCCCCAAAGAGGATGTTGAGTCCCTGAGGGGGGGGGGGGGTGTGCACCCAGGAAAACCCCTTCCCCCTGGCATGAGAAATAACCAAACCTTAAATTTTTAGGGTGTAATGGGGGGGTTTTCATCTTGAGGGGGAGATCAGGGTTGAATCGACCAAATCCAAAAAAAAATCGTTATTTTTATTCACTTTATTGATCCCCCAGTAAAAAATGGGGATCAATTTGGGGGGATCTGATGGGGTTTTTTAACTTGGAGGCACCCTAATGAGCAAAGCACCACGAAAACTACCCACCCCCGCGAAAATAAATAGGCCCACGGGTTCCCCCCGGATCCCCCACTCGGGGCATAGTTGAATTGATCGAGTGGAGAGGGATGACCCCCTAGGACTCCCCAAGGAGGTCAAAAAAAATTTCGGTCCCTTTACAAACTTTTTACTTGATCGAGGGGGACATCCCCAAAACCCCCCCCCCCCTCCCCCAGCTTCCCCAGGACTTTTTGGGCCAGTGTCAGAGCTACAAAGCAAAAAGTGGTAGGTAGCATGAGGTTTAATTCCCGATAGGGGCAAACAATTTGAGGGCACATGAGGCGGTTTTTCAACCAAAAAGGTGGCTTTGATGAAATGATAGTATTCCCCCACTCACTAATTGGCGGGGTGGAATGAGACAGCCCTTAGCAATGCCCTGTGCGTCTCCGCCTCGGGGTTTGTCCCCAAGCTATAAGGCGTTTTGGGGGGAAAAAAAATCCCGACTAGTACTTAAACTTTCCCTTTCCCCTAAAAGTTTAATGCACTGACCCCATTTTACTGTCGATGTTCTGGGCACCCACCAGGAATTGCCCTGACTGGTTGGGCTTTGGTGGAGGGAAACCAACGGATTATTTTGTTGGATTTCTGTAGACGCTCAACCAAGGTTTTTGGGGAATCAAGATCGGTAGACTAGGGTATGGAATCAGTGCTTTAAGCTCCCTTGGTTTGGGGCATTCGGGTTTAAGGGGGTCGAAGTTGCAAAGGGGGAAAAATTTGATGCACAAAAAGTCGTTTTGGGGCCCCCTGAAGTGGCGGCGCATTTTAGAGTGCCAGGGCACTTTTAATTTAAAATTCAGCAAATTTCGGCGGAATATTCAAAATGTGGCCTTTTGGGGTCAATGTGCGCGGGCATTTTTGGGACATAAGGCGCACTTTTCGGAAAAAAGGGGATTTGCAAAAAAAATTCTAACTTCTTTCCCCTTTCTCTTCCCAAAAAGCCGCGAACTTTTGTGCGAGAATCTTCGGGGTGTTCCGGGAGTGTGAGGTCGGTTTGATTTCCCTTTTTGTTGCTATGGATTTAGCGACGAGGAGAAGAGATCGCTAACCCCTTTTGGGTTTCTAGGTGTTGGGGGGTGAGCAGAAGGAAGGGTAGAGTACGAGTTTGGGGGTTTTGGGAATGAGTTTCGGGGAAAAATAGAAGACGATTGAGCCTCTCTTCTATTTTCAGGTGGGGTTTGGTTTGTGTAAGTAGTTTGGAAGCGGAGGAGTTTCAATTGGACTTAGCAAAACCTAGGTTATGCATGAAAATGATGGCGTAAAGGGGATAAATTGTTTGTAAAGTACTGATTGCTATTGAGGGGATTGCCGGGTTTTTTGATTTTGGGGTTGTTGGGGGGGGTTTTTTTTTTTTTTTTTTTTTGGGGGTTTTGGGGTTTTTGGGGGTTGGGGGAACTGAAGTGAATTAATAATGAATTGAAAAAAGAAAATTAGGTGGTTGGGAAATGAGTGCGGGTGCTTTGTTTTATGAATCCTGGTTTGGGCAGGAGGTTGCCTCCAATGTGGGGTTTGTTTAATAAAGGGAACAGGTGGGTTTCCCTAGACTCAGCGGTTTTTCCCCTTTTTTATGCGGTGGGGGGGGCGGTGAGTAGCGGTTTATCCTTTGTTTTTGATGTGTGGCTGTGAACATGCAGGGGCATGGGGCGAGATGTTTGGAAAATTGGACTAGGGTGAGATGGGTGATTTGTGTTGTATTTTGGTAGTGATGTGGTATGGTTGAAATGTGATGGGAAAAATTTTATTTGGAAATAAACCGGAAGGGCCCCCGCCCCCCCCCGAAGGGTATGGTTTTGAGTTGATCCTTGGGGTGGATCCCTTGAATGGGTGTCAAGGGGTTGAGTTGATGAGAATTGTGATGTGATGATGGTTAATGAGAAGGTTCCCCCTGCGGTAGGGGGGGGCGGGATTCCCCTGCGGTGGGGGAAAGGGGGCGGGGGGCCGGGGGGGTGGTGTGGAAACCCCCTTTGGGGCCTAATAATCCCTTTGTATATAATGTGTTTTTTTTGTTTTGTGGTTGTGAATTTGGGTTTTTTTGTGGATGTGATGTGATGAGTTGTGTGTGGTGGATTGATGTTTTTTCTGTGTGATTTATTGTTTAATTTTTGTTGAGAACAAGAACTGACCAAGTGATCACCCGATGCTTTTAGGAAATTTAAATATAAAAAGGGGGGGTTTGGGGTTTTGGTTCTTGTGGATGTCTTTTTGGGGTTGGGCCGCTCCATGAGTGGGGAAAAAATGTGGGAGGCCAGTGGGTTCACTAATTTACTGGAAATTTTACCCCTTTTTCCCCCTTTTAGGATCTCGTGGCTAAGAGGTAGCGAGGAGTTTGAGTTCGGGTTGTTTGTGAATTTTGGGGCGGAAGCCATGAGGGAAGATGGGATTAGGGGAATTTTTTTTTTTGTTTTTTTTTTCAGTTGATATGGTTTTTTGGGGGGTTTTTTTTTGTATTTTTGATTTTTTGTTTGGGTTATGAGGGGTTTTGGGTTGTACTCGAAATTTTTTTCGGTTTTTAGGAGGCCTTCCTGTTTTTTACTGTTTTTTTATCACCCCAATTTCCTTTTTTTACCCTTGTTTTTTTGGGGGATTACCTGGGCCCGGGCCAACCCCGGGTTTACTGGGGTTTTTTCGGAACGGGTGTTAAAAAGGGGATCAGAGCCGGTTTTTCGTGCTGTAGGTTTTTTATTTCATTTTTGGGGGAATTAAAATCGTTGGGAGGGGGATGAGACATCGGGACGGGCCACATTCAAGGGTTTTTGTAAAAAATTTTTAAAAAGGGTGGGGGTTTTGAAAAAAAGTGGTGAATTGGTTGTTTGAAGTTTCTTGAGGGTCAACTGAAATGTTTAAAGTCCTCGTAGTGATTCAGTAAAAAAGGGGAAGTAGGCCCCCGGGAAAAATGGGTTTTGGGGGGAGCATAGGTTTCCCCGGTCTGTTAAGGGGGGGAATTTTGGGGAGTTCTTGGGGAAGCAGCTGTCTGAGGTGGCGAGCAGGGCTCCAGGAATGTGAGTAAAATTTTTCCTGCAAATGGAACTTGGGAAAGGGGTTTTGAAGGTGCAAGCAATGTTTTTTCTGCTTAAGGGGCTGCAAAAATTGGTGGAGGTCGATGCCCAGGTCGGGGGTTTCCCCGCCAGAGATGGATTGGGGATGATTTGTGGAGGTGTTTCTGATCTTTTTCCCCCGGACCTTTGGCGTGGGGGGGAAAGCCAAGGAGTTATGAGTTTGGGCAGAGGGAGCCGTTCTGGCATATTGAAATGAGTTCACTTCTTCTCTAAGGGTTTTATGTGAGGGGCCCCAACCCCGGGGAGGAAGTTTTTAACAAGTTCAAAAATGGGTTGAGAAGGGAGATTCAGGAGGGAGTCACCCGCTGATATGGGAGTTTAGTGTGTTTGGGGGCGGGGGCTAGAGAGGGGAGGGGGGAAAACCAAAGAGGGAAGAAAAAAGGGGGGAAGACAACCCCCCCCCTACTCAGTTCCATTCACAGTTCTCGGCGAAGAGAACTCAGCTTCCTTTTTGGGTTCAGGGGCCCCCAGTCGATGCAATGGGGGACGTGACTTGTTTATTGGGGCCGCCAGGTATAAGGTGTGGCTTGCCTGTTATGGGAGTCGTTCGGGAGGAGCACGTGGGTTCCATATGTGACAAAGTGGGAAGCGTCACTTCGGAGTTTCCATTTTTTGGCAGGTGTGACTGTTACATTGTGGGCAGCGGGAACGGTTTTGAATGAAACCCCAAGAGAGCTACAAACTCTTGTGGGATCGGTGCAGGGCCCTAAGCCCTTTGGGAGTTGGGGGGGGGAGGGGCAGCTTTGGTGGGGCTGGACGGGGAGGGAGCTAATCCACCCTGTTGGAGTGGAGGGGAGCAAGGGAGGCTTTTTGCTCTTACTAGGGGTGCGGCAGAAATGGAACGAGTGGGACGGTATGATCTCGATTTGGGGGCCTTTCAGTTTATGCTGTTTGATTGGGGGAAAACCCATTCCTTTGTACTGAGAAAGGGTTTTAGTAGTTTGGGTGTTGTAGTTGTAGTTTGGGTGTTAGTTGGGGCGGAAACCCTTTGGGGTTTCTGTTGGGGGATAAATGGTAGGGGTGTTTTAAAAAGTTAGTGGGAGGGGTAGAGTTCTTTGGGTGATTTGGTGGGGGGGTTTTCTTTAATGAATGCGTTATCCTGGAGGATTGGTTGGAGGCAGGGGGGTTTGTTGATTGTAGAAGAAGGAGGTGTTGCTTCGGGGGGGGGTGTGGCCCGGGGGGTTTTAAAGGGGGTTAGGAAAGGGGTCCGCACCTATGGGAGTAATTCAGAATGAAATTTTTTTTTTCTGATTCAAGAAGGGGTGTGGGGGTTTTTGGTGCAAGGTAGTTAAAAAAAATGGGGTTGGAGAAAAGGGACCTGTAGCTGGGAGTTCGGGATTGTTGAGGAACTACGGGGCCCCGATCGAAGGGGGGGTGGAGTTAATATGGTTGGGTCCCTGGAATGCTAAAACTCTATTCCCCTTATCGCATGGCACCGGCGGATTAAAGGAGTTAAGGGGGCAATTTCAAGAGCTTTGGGGGAAAAGGGGGTTCTCCGCCCCAAAGGGATACCGTGGGGGGCACCCGGGGTTTTTTTGGAAGAAAAAGATGGGTCGATGGGATGTGTATTGATTAGGCGGTTGAAAAGGCGACGACAAGAATCGTTCCCATTTTAAGGATAGCGATCTCTGATCAATTGAAGGGGGGTAAAAAGGGTTTTCGAAGATGATTTTTGGGGGGGTTTACCAGTTGAGGTGGGGAAAAATCGGTCCCCTGAACCTTTAGGACCCGTATGGAATTGAGTTTCTGGTGTTTTCCGTTTGGTTCAAATGCCCCCCCGCGTTCTGGCTCTCTAAAAAAGGTCTTCACGAATATTTGGTAAGTTGTGATGTGTTACGATGTATCCTCATTTATTCTAAGTGGAAGGGGGTTTGGGGGGGCACTTGGGATTGTTTTTCATATTTTTGGGGAGCTTATTTGCAAGTTTCGAGTGTGCCTTTTGGTTGGAAAATATTTTTTTTTGGGATGTGGTTTCAAAAGAGGGTGGAGGTTGACCCAAAAATTTTGAAGGGGGGGTTAATTGGTTCCCCTTAAGGTGTGTCGAACTGAGGAGCTTCTTGGGGTTTGCTGGTTACTACCGAAGGTTTGTAGAGGGGTTCTTACCTGCTCTCCTTTACATAAGTTGTTGAGGAAGAAGTCGAAGTATGAGTGGAGGAGGAATGTCAGAGGAGCTTTGAGGAGTTGAAGAAGAAGTTGACTTCAGCTCCGGTGTTGATTTGCCAGTAGAAGGTGGAGAGTATGTGGTTTTTTGTGATGCGTCTTTGCAAGGTTGGGTGTGGTTGTGCGGGAATGGGAAGGTGTTGTTTTATGCCTCGACAGTTTTGGGTGCATGAGGTGAATACCCAACCCATGATTTGGTGTTAGCTGCAGTGGTGTCGCCTTGAAGTTGTGGGGATTATTGTATGGTGGACGTTTAAGATCATGACCGTCACAAGAGTTTAAGCCCTTATGGATCAAAAGGAGGAATGGTAGGCAACGGCGTTGGGTGGAGCTCTTGAAGGATTTGCTGTACCATTGACTCCTCCTGGAAAATTTAATGTGGTTGCGGGTGCTTTAAGTCGAAAGGAGTTGGTGGATCTTAGAGCTTTAAGGGTAGAGATGCATTTTGTGATGGGGGGAAGTTTGTTTGCCAAGCTCAACATTAGGCCTATGTGAATGATAGGATTGGGAGGAGCAGCTCAAGGAGGCTACTCTGGTGGCTTTCGAGGGGAAGTTGAAAAAGGCATGGATAATGGATTTGGGTAGTTGGCGATTGTTGAAATGCAAGGGTCGAGTGGCGTGCCGGAGTAGAGGAATTGAGGAGGGGATTTTGGGGGGCTCATTCCCCGATGTATGCTATCCCTCCCGGGTGACAAAGAGTACAATGACCTGAAGTTAAGTTTTTGGTGGCAGGTTTGAAGAAGGATGTGGCTGTTATGTGGGACTTGTTTGGTTTGTCAGAAGGCTAAAGGCGGAGATAGAGCTCAGGGGGGTTACTTCGTCCCTCCTATTCCGGAGGGAAGTTTGCGGCATCACCATGGACTTTGTACAGGTTTTCCGCCGACTAGAGGGGGAAGGATGCCGTGTGGGTAATAGTCGTTCATTTGCGAAAGTTGCGCATTTCATCCCTTTTCGGTTTAAGCCTTGTGTGGAGGGGTTGGCAAAGTTATTATAGAAGAGGTGGTAAGGTTGCATGGGGTTCCTAATCCTCGTCTTGATCGGGTTCGGTTTCACGTCTCATTTTTGGGGGGGTTGCATAAGCTTGGGAACTAAGTAAGTTCTCGCGGGGTATCATCCTCAGGGTGGGCAATCGGGGAAACGTTCCTTACTTTGGAGGTTTGTTGAGAATCTGGTTATGGGTTTCAAACCCCTTGGAGAATTGTTATTTGATTGGTTCCTATAATTAACTCGTATTTTGAGTTTGAAGCGTCCTTTTGAGGCCTTGGTATGGGAGGAAGTTGGAGCCTTTGGTTGGGATGAGGAAGGTGCGAGGGTGTTGTCGGGTCCTAAGTTGTGCAAGAGAGGCTGATGGGTTTAAAAATTTTATAAGGAGAGATGGAGCGGTCAAGATGGCAAAAAGCTTATGCCGACGGTGTGTAGAGGCTGAGTTTCAATTTGGGGGAAGGATTTTTGAAGGTGTCGCCCTGGAAAAGGGGTGTGCTTTCGGGTAAAAAGGGAAGTTGGGCCGCCCGGGTTAAATCGGTTCCTTATGAGATCCTCGCTAAGTCGGGTCCGGTGGCTTATGTGTTGGCTTTGCCGAGGGGGGGTTTGGAAAGGTCACAATGTGTTTCTGTGAGCGTGCTTGGCGGTATCATGGGGCCCTTTCATGTAATTCGAGGGAGGAGGTGGAGATTGAGCAAGACTTGATTAGAGGAGAAGCTAGTCGCGATGTGGATAGGCAAGTGGGTCTTGGGAATAAGCAGATTCGAAGCCAAGGTGGTATGGAGGAACCTGAGAGCGAGTCGGGCTACTTGGGGGACTGAGGAGGTATGAGGCGGCGGTACCCGGAGTTGTGGAAGGGTATGATTAGGTATTAATTCCCCCTTTATGATGCTTTTGTGTTTGCTTGTTGTGGGGTTGGTTCCCGAAGGTTAGGGGTGTGCTCGGTGAAAGTAGAGTGTTGGGGTGGGTTTAGGGTGATGAGTAGTTAAAGGGAAGGCTGGTGGTTCGTGTTAGGTTTGGAAGTCAATAGGATACTTGGATTGCTGCGATTTTAGCTGTGTGTTCAGTTCTTTGCTGGATGGTTAGGGATGATTTCGGGGACGAAATCCTTGAAGTTGTGGAGACTTGTAACATCCCCCTCACCAAACGGTTTGGAACTCAAGATGGTAGACTAGGGTTCTGGAATAGTGCTCTTAAGCTCCCCTTGGTTTTGGGTCATTCGGGTTTATTTGGGGGCGAAGTTGCAAGAGGGGAACGGTGTAACCAAAAAGTGCTTTTGGGCCTTTAATGCGCAGGCGCAAATTTTAGAAAATGCCAGGCGCACTTTTCAATTAATTGCAAACTTTCGGCGGATATTAAAATGTGCGCCTTTTAGGGGTCAATGTGCGCCGACCCTTTTTGACATACGGCGCACTTTCGTGCATAAAAGGAGGATTTTTCACGGAAATTATAACTTCTTTCCCCTTTCTCTCTCCCCGAAAAGCCCTTTACGAACCTAGTGCGAGCAATCTTCGAAGGGTGATTCCGGGGGGTTGAGGTCGGAATTGAGTTCCGTTTGTTGCTATGGATTGTTGGACGAGGAGAAGAGATCGCTAATCCATTTTGGGTTTTTTGGGTGTAGGTAGTGAGCAGTAAGGAAGGGTAGGCTACGAGTTTTTGGTTGGGAATCGAGTTTTAGGGAATAGAAGACGATTAGGCCTCGTTTCTATTTTTAGGGGAGGGCCCTTGCGTTTTTTGTAATAGTTTGGACAGGTGAGGATTTTCAACTGGGGTTAGAACAAAAACCCAGGTTATGCATGAAATGATGAGGGTTAAAAGGGGATAAATTGTTCTGTGAATGTCTTGTTGCTATTGTGTTGCCGTGGTTGATTGTTGTTGTTGTTGCTATGGGTTTTGGGGGTTTGGGTGTGAACTGAAGTGAATTAAGTAATGAATTGACATAGAAATGAGAATTTTGGATGGTTGGGGGAAATGAGTGCGGGTGCTATGATATTTTGAAACGCTGGTTGTGGTGCGGAGAGTTGCCCTGCCAATGTGGGGTGCTTGAATAAGAGGAACAGGTGGGTGACCCTAGACTCATTTACATGGTTTCCCGTATTGCAGGTGGGGAGGCCGGTGAGTAGCGGTTATCCTATTGATTGGATGTGTGTGTTTGGGGAAATGAAGGGGCATGGAGGAGAGATGTGTTGTGAACTATGGATAGAATGGATGTGGGATTTTTTGTTGTATGTTGGTGTGATTGATGTATGAGTTGAGAATGTGTGTTGAGAATTGTATTTGGAAATAAAACCCGGAAGGAGCCCACTACCCCCCGAGGTACTGGTTTTTGAGTTTGATCCTTGGGGTGGATCCCCTTGAATGGGTGCAAGGGAGTAATGAGATGATGTGAGATTGATGTGTGTGGGTTATGAGACGCGTTCCCCATGCGGTAGGGGAGGCGAGGACTTCCCGCGGTAGGGAATGCGTCGGCCGGCCCGGTGTGGTGTGGTAACTCCTTGGGCCTAATAACCCCCCTAGTTAATATGAATGTGAATGTTTGTTGCTTGTGGGTTGGGGGTGGGACTTGGTTGATGGATGTGATGTGATGATGTGTGTGTGTCCCTGGATTGTGATTATTTTGGTGATTCTATTGTATGAATTGTGCTTGAGAACAAGAACTGACCAACGTGATACCTAGCTGCTTTTGGGGAATTAAAATATGGAAGGGGGGTTGGGTTTGGTTCCCATTGTTGGATGTCTTGTGCGGGTTGGGACGCTCCATAGAGTAGGAAAAGTGTAGGTAGGCCAGTGGGTTCATCAATTTAAATAGGAAATTGATCCTTTTCCCCTTTCAAGATCTCGAGGCTAGTGAGGTGCTGAGGAGTTTGAGTTCGAGGTTGATTTCGTGAAGTTTGGACGGAAGCCATAGGTGAAAAATGGGATTCGGGAGTTGATTTTTGTTTCATTTCAGTTGCTATGGTTTGGGGGTTTTTATGTACTTTTGATTTTGTTGGATTGGAGGATTTATGTGGTTTGGGTTGTACTGGATTTCAGTTTCGCTTTTTCTATGGAGGCCTTCCATGTTTTTTACTGTCTTTTGATCCCCCCAATTTCCCTGTTTTACCCTTGTTTTTACTCAGTGTCCTGGGACCGGCTCAACCAGGGTTTACTGGGTTGATTCGGAAGGGTGTTACAACGAAGTTGGTAAAAGCTTGGTTATTGGGCCCAAACCCACCCGAGTTAGGTCTTGATTCTTTAAGGCACCGAGGTAGAGGATAGCATTGCCAGAACAAGGAGGAGAGGGGGGCCCACTAAACAAGAAATGGACGGGGGGAAGCCACAATAATAAGAAGGAAAGGCCGATGACCCTCGAGACAACCCCCCCATGCCAAGAGAAGGAGGGCGATAAGTACATGTCATTGTTTTGAGTCACAACATAAACTTTGTTTGGCCCAAGAGAGGTTGATATCTTCGCTACCCCCCCCTTACAAAGACGACCATAAAAGAGGGGTAAACCCATGGTTTTCAGTTTCATAAGAAAAGGACTGTTAAGGATGGGGAAATCCAGAATGAAATTAAAAGTGTTGAAAATGGGGAACTCAAGGAGTACATACTGAGAGCGAAGAAGAAGGAAAAAGGAGCGGTATGAATACCGCATAAGACAATTTAACATGAAGTCACCCTGATGAACGTTGTGAACAGGTTTATCAAATAACTAGCCTACAGAAGTAGACTAGATCGATTCTCAGGTTTCCTTAATTGACTACTCAAAGAAGCTGGCAATATATTCAGTTTAAACACGTTGTGCGTGGTGTGAGTTGCACGACTTCTTAAACTATAAAGCAAGGAAACTGAAATGAAAACAAAAAAGAGAATGAAAGATTGGTTTGATTAATAAGAGACAGACAAGCTTAGACTTCGAACCATTAAGATCACCAGAGCACTGGCGATCAAAAGACCAGCAGTTTTCAATCCTGATTCATTCAGTTCTCAAAACACACCAAACTCCTATCCCTTTAGGTTTAGATCGGAGAAGTTCGCTCTATTAATCTAACTACCAAGATTAATTAACCGTCGTATGTTCACTTCTGCAACGGAAAAACTAATGGTGCGATTACTAGTGATTAAATGAGTTACAATGGATTAATCCTAAATGGTTCCTCGAAAGCCTCCATTGAATAGATTAATTGTTGATTTGGTGTTCTAAGTGAGGCGAACGTTGCTACTATCTCAGTTTAACAAGAATCTAGTCTAGGTGATCAAGTATAAAAGAAACACAGGCAATAAAGGACAAACCAAACATCACTACAAGAAAAGCTAATTTAACAGCAGAGGTTTAACAGCGGCCCTGAATGGCCGCTGTTAAATTATAAAAATTGGGTTATTTAACAGCGGCCACTTGGCCGCTGTTTAAATTATTACATTTAACAGCGGCTGGCGGCCGCTGTTAAATTATTTACGTGGATCACTATTTCTCGTCCGTCGGATTAACTAAAGAAAACAATTTGTGAAATCTGAACGGTCCATCCTTTTCTTCTCCGATTTCGAAGCCATCAACCGCCGATCCCCTCTTCCTCGCTGTTCAACCGCCGATCCACCTCTTCCTCGCCGATCCTTTCTTCTTCTTCTTCTTCTTCTTGGCTGATCATCATCATCTTCTTCTTCTTCTTCATTTTTTTTCTTCTTCTTTTTCTTCATTCTTTCGTCTTCTTTGTCTTCTTCTGTCTTCTTCTTCTTCTTGGCTGATCATCATCTTCCTCTTCTTCTTCTTCTTCTTTTTTTTCTTCTTCTTTTTCTTTTCTTCTTCTTTTTCTTTTCTTCTTCTTATTCTTCTTCTTTTCTTTTTCTTCTTCTTCTTCTTCTAGACGAGACGAGCGACTTCCGACCAAGGTGGAGCGTCTGCGGACGGCGGCGTCAGGGGGGAAAGAATCGCGGAGCTGCGGACGGACGCGGCGAGGAAGAGGAAGAGGAGGAGGGCGACGTCGAGGAGGAAAGAATCGTCGGAGCTGCGGACGGACGCGGCGAGGAAGAGGAAGAGGGGAGGGCGGCAGGGGAGAGGAAAGAATCGCGGAGCTGCGGACGGACGCGACGACGAGGACTATTGCCGGAGTTCCGGCTCAATCGCCGGAGCTCCGGCTATTACTTTAATCGATGACATAATTTAACAGCGGCCTATGGCCGCTGTTAAAATATTTCATTTAACGCGACCACATTTTGCCGCTGTTAAATGCCTTTCCCTTTGGGCCCAATTTAACAGCGGCGAGTGGCCGCTGTTAAATGCCAAATCTGCCGCTGTTAAATGGTCCATTTTTGTAGTGCATGCAAGAGAAACTGTCTGAATCTAAATCTAATTACCGCCGATCCATGACCGCTTTAAGCCCTGGGTCACTTAGGATTCATCTAATCTGCACTCTATGAGTTTAGCTATCATATTCAATAAAGAGAATCGAAAACAGTCAAGGAATGATTCAGGTACAAAGAACAGAGAAGAACTGTAAAGCCTAATTTGATAAATCTGTAAAGCTTCAATATCGAGGAATCTTCAATCCTAGCTCCGAGCACCCCGAGGTGGAAAGATGGCTTTCACGATCTCTCGGGAAATCCAAGGATACTCTCAACTCTCTCTCGAACTCTCAAGTTTGGAAATTAATCCTTGGAAATAGTGTATCTTGAATGATGTCGTCGTCTCGCTTATATAGGGTTTGTCCGAATTCAGCACCAAAAAAAGGAAGGACTTCTCGGCGAGAACATTGAAAGTTCTCGCCGAGAACTTTAGTGCAAATCCTCATGTTTTACTTCGACGACTGTGCAGTGTATTTCTTCAAAAGTTTTCGGCGAGAACTTCCAAAGTTCTCGCCGAGAACTTCTTCATAATTTCTCCTGGATCTTTCTGTGTGGACAACTATTCGGCGAGAACTTTGGTTCTTTCGTCGAGGACTTCCTCATAATTTCTCTGGATCTTCTGTGAGGATTTCTTCATAACTTTTCGGTGAGAACTTTGGTTCTTCTCGCCGAATTCTTCAGTGTTGGCAGGGGAATATTTTGGTTTTGACTTGTTTGATTTCTGGCTCGATCCGGGCAATTGCTTGAGGTTCCCTTGCTTCCCGAGCACGTTCGTGGCTACGTTATTGATGGCAAAAACCTGTGCATTCACAAAGCACTAGAAAACACATCAAATAGACCCATAACGGGCCAAAGTAACGAAAACGGTAAGGAATATAGCAATCGAGTGCAAACTCCCTAAACTACCCCAAAAACCGTGTCTCGAGCAGGGAAATGTTGCTTAAATGAGACTGATAATCACGTCAAATCGAGTGTCATCAAATAACACACTTAAACTTTTGCTTGTCCTCAAGAAACTGAACTAGAACGCACTCAGATTCACAAATGACAAGATCGATCAAGTTAGGATTCAAGCCTCCACAATGAATTATTAAACCGCTACACCCTTAGAACAAGTAACTTAACATGCACACACGTCAACCAAACAACCTGGTCTTACTAATTATCTGCACGCAACTAGGAGCAATCACAAATCATGCACAAATCCGACCTAACCGACTAGACTCCTCACACAGATAAAATTTAGTACATGGGGGACTCTCGCACTCTGTGTTTAGAGACGTGTTTCTGCTCTCAATCACTTTCTCGACCGAAGTATGTCATATGTTTGCAATTTGACCACATCTCCACCACTGTGACAACACGAGTAACTAGTCAAAAGGGCTTTCGCAAGGGATTTGTAATGATTCCTACACTACAAGGGTTTATGATGAATGGATGATGGGATGAATGATGGAATTGGCTTTTGTGCGGCGTAGCTTTTCACAAACTTCCTCGAATTCTAGCCTATGACTTCCTACCGTCTAACCAAACATGGGTGGAATAGTGTACGCTCGTCCTATGATACCCTCAGAAACCTAGCACTTTATTTTGTATTTTTTGAAATTTTCTGACTTTTCTTTACATTTACTTTGACTTCGTTCTTCCATATGTAGGGAGAAGAACGTTTTGAACTATAGAAGCTACTACTTGACTTTGTTCGAACTTTTTCTTTTTTTCTTTCTATATTTTTTTTTCTTTTAGTGCCGATTTCTTTTAGTTGCTAGAGGGGTTTACACGTCTGGACATAATAGCTAAGACCCCTGTTTAATGGCTGTAGGCAGGTTACCACAAACTGACTTCCGGTAGGCTAATTAGAACTACTACCACAGGGAATCAACGGGGTGATGAAAAACATGGGAAATGGTTGTAATGTATAACGAACCGAACGAAAGGCCAAGCTCAAGGGTTTGCACCTAAGGGATTTATCGTTGGGTGGCTTTATGGCTTAAGTAGTGATTCTAAGTGCCTCTATCCTCCTAGAGCTCGTGTCATCGTGTGATTCAAATAGGTCTCATACAAATTTAACTCATTCAAGGTACGAGAAAGTCACTCAAAAAGAATTGAAATTGCAAGTTATGTGCAATGGATCAAAAGCTCACAATTGGTTTGCTAGTCGGATTGGATCATTATCATGCAGTCAAGGTGAAATATTACAAACGTGGATATAAATTTTGTTCTGACCAGGCAATTTAGCATCAATGCATGCAAGTTGGTTACAGGTTCTAGGTTAAGCAGTTCTAAGCATCATTATGAAGATTGAAGAATTAACTTAACATCAAAAGTCAAGAATCGAGGCAATTCTATGCTAGAGAAATGGAATAAGCACGAAATCACAGAAAATCACACAAGATCATGCGAATTCTAACTCTACCCCCACACTTAAACGGTTCTATCTCCTCACAAGACTAAATTAGGATAGAGAGATATGGAGAACCTGGAGAGGATGGTCGATGTAGAGGATGGAAATGGAGCGTCGAAGTAGAGTGGAGTAGCTACCAAAGTTCCTACAAAACAAAAAACAACAAAAGATCAAAAGGAAACTGGGACAAGTGTCCCGGATTCCACACAGAATAAAGAGTTGAAACGAAAAAGGTTAGGGGAATTTTTGAAAAAAATTTACTCTGTTTTTGAAAATTTTCAATATTTTTTTTTACAGAACTAAAGTTCTCGCCGAGAATTGTTGAAGTTCTCGGCGAAAAACTTCTGTGAAAAGGGTTTGAAAACTTCAACGAGAAAAAATAACTCAGACAGACTGAATTTCTTGCCGAAATTTTTGAAAGTTCTCGGTGAAAACTTCTTTCAAAATAGAACAAAAATAACTGACTCAAAGAACACATTCTCGCCGAGAATGTTTAACTTTTCGGTCGAGAAGTTTTTACTTGACAGAAATAAAACAGACGAAAACTAAAACTGACACTTTGGCTCCCCGAACCCAACTCGAACGACGAAAACTGACTCAACAAAATTTAAAATGGACTCCAGCCGTGGGTTGCCTCCATTGAAGCACTCTTGCTTAACGTCCTTGAGTTGAACGATACCTGGATGGCGATCAAGAGGCGTCCCAACTCAGGATTTCCTTCACGCTCGCATCAGAGTCGATGAAGTACAACTTCGGTTTACCTCCTGTAAGAAGAAATCGCCTCCATTGATATGAGTCAATTGAGTTCGTCCATCGGGGAGGTGTCGGTAACTTCGAACGGCCCGAACAAATCCTTCAGTCCTTGATTTCATCTGGTGGCTTGGTGGGATGATTGAGGAGTAACTAGCTTCGAAGCCACTCAGTCTTCGCTTCACTCTCCTTCTTCATTTCGCCGGGATCTTTAGCTTGTGGTGAATCAGTAAACGATGCTTTCGGCTCCTCCTTTTTCTTTGGCCTTTTGTGTTGGAGGCTCATTCTTCTATTGATGACCTGTGCACCACCTGTTACAGCTAACTTGGGGACAACGCTAGAAATGACATTAGCAACGGAGTTGACCGGAGGCAACTCCACGGTTTCAACAGACAAAACAATGAGCGTCATTTCTAATGGGACTTGCATACCGTCCTTGAGACGGAATGTCATAATATCCTTTCCGACCCTTAATGTCAACGAGCCATTCCAGACATTAATGTTAATGCGGCGTGTTGCCATAAACGGTCGGCCTGGAGAAGGGTAGCATCTGCCCTCGGGTATCCATAAGAACAAAATCGGCAAGAATAGTGAAAGGATCGCAACAGACAACCACATCTTCTATTAATCCCCTAGGTGCTTTAAGAAATTTGTCAGCAAAACTAACTGCATACTAGTAGGTTTCAATTCACCTAGGTTCAATTTCTCATACAAGCAAGTAGGCATGACAATGATAGAGCACCTAAATTCAACTAAGTTACGATCAATTTTTATACCATTGATAAAGCAAGGTAAGGTAAAAGAACCAGGATCGAAGCACTTAGCTGTGGGAGGTATTGGCGGCTGTTGAGACCGGATGGTAGAGTTTTCTTCATCGAGGGAGACGGAAGATGCCTCTTCCTTCTTCTTGTTCTTTGCCAGATCCTTCATAACTTTTCCAACTTGTGGTATCATCTGGACAACATCGGTAACTGGAATCTTGATTTCTGCGTTCTTCAAGATTGAGAACCATCTCTTGTATTGAGTGTCGTGATCCTTGGATTTGTTTAGCAAGGCTTTAGGACGGAGGCTTTGGCATGTAGGGAGAAAGTGTGGCATAGAAACTGGCTTTGTAGGAGGAGGGGGGCAGTCACCTCCTCTTCTTCTTTTTCGTTCTCTTCCTCGTATCTGGCATGTCAATGGCTATAGCATCTGGAAACATTAACTGGATCAGGGGTTGTAGGACCAGCTAACAGCTTGCTGCTTCTGGTTAGATGGCTTATGATGACACTCGATTTGACGGATTATCAGCCTCATTTAAGCGATATTTCCTTCCTTAAGACATGGTTTTTAGGGTTAGAATAACGAATATTAAATCAATTGCTCTATCTCGTGCCATTTATGTTACTTTGGTCCGTTTCGGGTCTATTTGATGATTTTCTAGTGTTTCTATGTTGCAAGGTTTTTGCCGTCAAGTAAGTAGCCAAGGACGTGTCTAAGGCGTTGGAACCTCAAAGGAATCGCCCGGAATCGATCCAAGGAGCCAACCAAGTCAAAACAATTCCTGTCCCGGTTTACAAAAGAGTTTCACCAAAAATCCCCTTAGTGTTTTCGGGCGAAAATGCATGAACAAATCCACTGATGTCAACCGAAGGATGTTTTCGGCAAAAACACTAAGTTTTCACCGAGAACTGTTGGACCGAAAACTACAGAAGAAAAGCAAGCCGGCGTTCAGTCATTTTGTAAAGGAATTTTCGGCGAAAATTCTTCATATTTTCGCCGAAAATCTCAGTTAAAATCCGGCGGTATTAGGGTTAAGTTTAAATACTTAACCGGCGGCCCACATCAAGAGAGACTTTTTCATAATCATAATTATCAAAATACTTCAAGGATTCTCAGAGTTCTGAAGGAGAGTTTTAGAGTTCGAAGAGCGGAAAGAGATCGTGACGCCATCCCTTCCATCTCGAAGATCGGAGCTAGGATTGCAGTCTCCCGAAGATCGAAGTTTGCCGGAGTCGTCTTAATTAGGTTTTTCAGATTCTTTTCTGTTCTTCCTTTGTGTGATAAACCCTTATCTTGTCTTGATTCTTTTGTGCTAAACATGAGTAGCTAAACTCTTAGAGCTTAGACTAGATGAGCCTAAGTGCCCCAGAGCTTTAAAGCGGTCAGGATCGGCGGTGATTAGATTCAAAGTTCAATCAGTTTCTCTTTCATGTTTGATTTCTTCTTCATTGTTCATGTTTTTTGTCTGGATTGATCACCTAGATTAGATTCTTGTTAAGCTAAGGATAGAAGCGAACGCTCGCCTTACTTTAAACATCAAATTGAACAATTAACCTTTATAATTGGAGTGTGCCTTTCGTAGGAACCGATTAGGGTTAATCCACGGCAAGAGTAACTCATGAATCGTTAGTAATTCCACAGTTAAGTTAAGTCGTTGCGAGAGGCGACGTACCCGGGCGACAAATTAATCTTGGTAGCTAGAACGGATAGAGCGAACGTTTGCCGGTCTTAAACCTAAGGGTTAGGAGTTATGGTGGTGTCTTAGAATTGATTGAATGAGAATTGAAATCCGCTGATCTGTCGATTCCCTATGCTCTGGTGAACGAAGGGGGATTCGAAGTCAAAGTTCGTCTGTATCTCTGTTTTCAACCCTAATTTCCAATCTGCTTTTAGTTCAATTTTTAATTTCTCTGCATTTCTTGGGAATTAGAAGTCGTGGAACTCACACCAGCATCGAATTTGTTTAAATCCGGATAATTTGCCAGCTTATTTGAGTAGTCGATCATTAGAAGGCCGTGGAATACGATCTACCTAGCTTTTTTTTAGCTTTGTTAGTTATTTGTTTGAACCAGCACAACAACGGGTTCACCAAATTGGCCCCGTTGCGGGGACTTTTTTGATTGTTTGAAAAAAAGAACTGGCAATTTATTCTTCTACTTTCCATCTTTCACTTTTCCACCACTTTGATTTTACACTGGTTTTTGTTGTTTCTGTTATTTGTAGATTGCTCACGGGCGTATGCATCGCCGCCCTTGGACTCGCTCTCAAACCGACAAGGCTAAGGTATAGAGAGACCAAGCATTTCTGCTCCACCTCGACAATCACAGATTCAAGGGAAGCAGACCAATCCACCCCCATCCGTCACTCGATCAAGATCGGGCGAACTGAAGGAGAGTCCATTTATCTTCACCTTTACCGTCATCTTCATCCGTTTCATACACCCAGTCACTTTCATCTCCTCCATCTCTACATGACTGATCAATTACCCCCACACCAGGCGAAAATCCACCACCACCCCCCTGCACAGAAGAGTCTAGCTGATTACAAAAGCCGAGCGCAACTAGCGTGTCGATCTGCCATTGCCGTACCACGCGTTGAAGGAGATCCCAACTATGAGATCAAGATTCCATTCTTGACTATGATCTCTAGGGATCTACAGTTCGAAGGTAGGCACTAGCAATCCGGTGCACACATCGGCGGATTTCCTTGATCTCTGCAGCACTTTCAAGAACGGAAACCCCGACAAGAACACTCTTTGCTTGAGAGCTTTCCGTTCTCTCTGAAAGGCGCAGCCAAAAGGTGCTTACTAGCAAACCACCTGGATATTACACTGATTGGGATACTCTGGCTCACGACTTCGTTGAAGAATACTTCCCTCCTACCCGAACAACAGCCATCAAGGACAGCATTGCCAGATTCTCCCAGAAAGAAGGCGAAAGCTTATACGATTCTTGGAATCGATTCCAAGAACTTCTTACAACTGCCCTCATCACGGATTCGAGCAGAGGCAAATTAGCTGAAATCTTTGCTCAAGGTCTTCGGGGAAGAATATGCCAAGTGGGGCAATTCCCTAGCTGAAGGGGATTGCACTACGCTTTTCACCTGAAGCTGCTCTTCTTCATTTTTAAAACTGTGCTTCCAAGTCGAGGAATGGGAATTACAATCTGAAGGATAAGGAGCAAGCTGATTCGAAACTACTATCAATGCCGAAGTAGAGAAGCATTGAAGAAAATTCTACACAATCAAACCGGGGGCGCTTGGGGCTTGTTGCTGATTTGAATGGTGTGGAGCTTGTGCGCAAATGGAGGCCGTTGCCGAATTTTGGTTTAAGACGAAGTTGGTCCGCCGAAGGGTAAATTTGTTTTCAACAGGCTTCGTTAACAATCAAAAAGGTTATGTGGTCCACAACTTCAGGCGAAGGGAAACTATCAAGAAGACCTCCCACAATAATGGCGCCAACCATAGCCAGAACCAGAAAAACCCCCCAGTGGTCGTCAGGATCAGAGCCTAACCATCCAGGGGGGGTGTCTATCAGCCGCCACACGTAATCCCGGGTAACTATGGAACTGTTCTGGCAATTGCCAGAATAATTTTGAAACACCATATAAGGTCAGCAGTTTCCGAAGGAAACAAGTAGTGACCCGGACAAGAAGCTTGTCAGTCATCACCAGACTCGATGATCATGACAGTCAGTTTAAAGTAAAGCTTTCTCAATCAAGAACAGATAGCGCCGGTCAAAGAATTGAGCAGGGGTTTTGGGGGAACAAAATCTCGAGATGCTGTTGGGGCGGGGCCTTTGGCCAATTCAAGCGACAAGCCAAAATGAGAAAGGAGCAAGCCAAGTGGTAACCTTTTAAAAATTTACAAGCTTATTGTGATGCTTTTTTTGTTTTACGCGGGTATGAATCTCCAGAGAAGAAGGAAGCCGAAAATGGCGCCTATGGAGGAGATCCCCTCTTGCACCCTACTATGTGAAGCTCCTTTTCCCAAAAGGGATTGTGCCAAATGCAAAGGGTGAAGACAGAAGGGGAATAAAGAAGGTATCGATGCTCGTAGCAGAAACCCTCCTTCCCAAACCCCCTAAAAGTTCTGATCCTGGTTCTTTCCTTACCCCCTTTTATTATGAGTTGAGATTTTAAAGTTGTTTGGTTGTTTGGGCGTTTTGTTAATGTTATGCCATGAGTCTATATGAAAAATTGACCTAGGAG
>JAVBHU010000466.1:0-21267 GCA_034768395.1 Linum lewisii | reverse complement strand
TAGCCATGTCGTGAGTCTCAGGGTTACCCTCCTGTACATCCTTCTTTGGACGACCCCACATTGGCAGGGCCATCCACCTGTTCGTCATATAAAGGGCGACCCCACATTGCAGGACCCACCCTCCTGCAATCACAAACCGTCAGCACAGGTCCAATTCATTTAGCACAATGTTAATCATTTCCCCCAATCCATTCATAACACAACATCCCACCACCATCAAGCAATTCATCAATTAACAACCACACGACAAGCATCAATCATCATAATTCACATAACAAACAGTTGCAGTATAGTTTTCCCCTTTTACTCTATTTCAATTTCATGCAAAGCCCTACATTCTTCTAAGTCAAAATTGTAACACCTCACACCGACCATAGTACCTATCGTACGCTAAACCCTCACCTGACAAGAAGACGAGGCTCTAAACTCTTATAGAAAACCCGAACAGCCAAGCTCTACAGCTCCAAAAACGTAGCTTTTCTCATCTTCACCGACAGCAGCCTACTCCTAAATACCCATAAACTCAGGGTGCGATCTCTTCCTCTCATCGCAACGAACCCGTAGCAAGAAACGGATCGTCAATCGGAGCTCTACAACTCCCGAAATCAAGGATTGAAGCTAAGGGGGGTTTTTGGTTCGTCAAAAGGATTTTCGGGGAAACAGATAGAGGGGAAATTGTAAATTTCCGTGAAAATCCGTATTAAGTAGTCAGGTCATGATACACGGCATGTATTACAGATACACGGGTGTATCATGATAACGACGTGTATTACAGATACACGGTCGTGTATCACACTCTGCCCACCTTAACGAATTTTCGCATACTCACTTGTAACTTCAACCCGACTCAATTATGAACGTCCTGAACTTCGATGGGGCCTCAAGAATATTGTTTCCAACGTCTTAACCACCCAAAACTCGAGTTCCAAACCGTTCGGTTGGGCAGGGATGTTTCAAGTCTCCACAACTTCAAAAGATTTCGTCCCGAAATCAACAACCCAACTCGCTCTAGCAACGCAACCACAAATCACAGCAACAAATGCAGCAACACAGGGATCACATTACCTCCTAAAACTTCCTCTTAACGCCCTAGAAACACACATCTTCCAAGAACACTACTCCCTCACTAAACCGAACTTCTACCTAACAAACACGCACAACCGAACTTACAACACAACCAACCACAAGAGCACAACCAGAAGCACAACCACACACAACTCACTCAAGAGCACAACCACAACACAAGCAAGGCAAGGAAACTACTAGCTAACACCTTCGACTAGAAGTCCACACTCCTCGAACACTCTACCAACCTAGCCAAAATCTACAAGGGCTCTACTCTTCCAACCAACCTCCTGGTCTACTACCACTTCCACTCTCAAACTACTCCGACACACTCTTCACTACAGGAGGACACACAAATATTTCAGTTGACCATTTTAGAAATCACATTGCATGTCAAAACACTTTCCTTTCAAGCTCAAAACACTTTTCCTTTCAAAACTTCCAACCCACTTTAAAACAGTTTGAAATCCCTAGAAAGTTGGTCATGTTGCCGATGCTTCATCCCTTCTCCCTATGAGGTTAATTACTCCTCTAGAAGAAGAGACGAATCACCCATACAGCAACAACTAACCAGGTTCTGATACCATCTGTAACACCCGTCCCAAACCGACCCGAGTTTACCCGTGGTCGAACCGGTATGAGTGCTACTCAAAGAACCAACTTTAAAAGAAAAGAGTAAAACACAGCGGAAACAGAAATAACTCTTATTAAAAGGTTCAAAAACAAACGAAGGCCTTCATTAAATCAATCATTTGGCATGATTGTTGTGTACCTGGACATGGCTATGAAATTGGCAATGCAATTGTTCACGTTCCCAGATAAGGAGTTATGAGAAAGGAGCATAATTGCAGGTGCTGCAATTTTGGTTGGTTTCATAATTTAGCAGACTTTGTTCTTTTGATTGTTGCAATTTCCCTATTGTTTTTATTGATTTGTGAAATGAAAGGTTCACACTTGTTTGCTTAATAGCATGTAGCAGCTGTATTGACAACAAAATGATAGTGGTTGGTGGTGAATCTGGTGGTAGTTTGCTGGATGTTGTCGAGGTACCTTTACTTTGAGCAAATGAGATGCTGAAGAAAGTGAACAATTGTTCCCATGGATATTTCGTCTCATTGCTTTATATAAGTTAGGTGTTTAACTTTGATATCCTCACTTGGACCATTTTTTCATCAAAGCTTTACCCTTTATTCTATTATAAGTAGTTCACGTTATTTCACAGTTGATAGAGCATAGCACTAATGGATGTTTCCATAAAATGCTTGGAAGGCATCTCACTCCTGAAGCCCTAACAATTAAACTGAGAAGATGACAAAAGTTTGTTTGCATGTGTGTCAACTGTAAGTAAGAAGGAGCAGAATTAGTAGATTGGGAAGATAGGTAATATAAGTTATATTGGAATTTGAATTAGGGCATTAGTGTCTTTTAACATAGTATTTAAAATATTACTATCCTAATTTCTTAATTAGATTAGCTATCCAAACAAGGAATCTCAAATCTAAATGACCATTAATTCCCAGAAATTAAGTACCCTACAATTCAGCTTAATTCCATGGACATTGAAATTGCCTCATCCAAACGACTCCCTCATCTCACTTAGGTTTCAAAAAAAAAAAAAAAAAAGAAATTCACTTTCATTATACAACAACAATCAAGCTATATGGGCATTTTTAATGGTCCATGCATTCAATCTCTCAATCCTCACAGGTTGGGTCCCATTGTTGAAAACGTACAAATGGGCCGCCCGACCTATGGCTATTGTTGGGTAGACTCTTGTGTTATGCAGCTCTTTCCAAATCCACCGAAGCTCTCCACTATAGAATGATCAATCTGTCCAAGATTCAATAGACACAAATGGATACGAAATTTGATTCAAATTTTGAACTTTAATTAAATTGTTAATGTAATCAATTCATTACCAAAGTTCTCAGGGAGAGGTATTCACGAGCAGGGTCGTCTACGTCCACAAAAGTACCATATGACATTTTATCATTATATTGTTCAAGGAAGACCTGCATGCATTGCTAAAATGAATTTCAACGGATATATTAGCACAAATAAATAGCAAAAAAATGGGTCTCACTCTCACCTGCTTTGATCGCTGCACATGAGCACCACGTGTTTACCGCTATTATTAGCTTTGAATATTCTAAAGAAAACTGCAGTGTATTCTTCCAATCCCTTGGACCCCAAAACAAGGAGTCCAAATGGGCCCAAACCTCCTCTATCTGATGCACCCTTTCGCCTACAAATCAACTGTGGGTCATCATTAGTCCAATTTGTGTCCAAAATTTCTGCTTTGCTCAAGTCTAGCTTTCCAAAGAAGAGCTCCGCGTCAGCCTGTACTGCTGTGATCCCTGAGACCTCAACTCTGGTTCCTGGTTTAAGCACTTGACTTTCCACTTTCACAGCCTTCCCTCGAAGCTTCTCTATTTCCTTAACTGGCCATTGAATTAGCTGCTTCCCTGACCTGTGCATCCATATTGTTCTTGGAATTGTCTACATATATATAATTAACAACAACAACACCACAAATGGATTACTACATATGCATGACATGATGACAATGAGAAATAATAGGCATACATATAATGTTCATTCATCACTTACATAAACTCCAGCCCATCCCTTCTCGTCATCCAACGGTTGGATGACTCGCTAATCCAACCCATTAAGATACGACGGTTCATCAACGAATCAAAGAACGTCTTCGATGCGTAGTACTTTCCGTAATCGTATCTCAGTCCGAAATCTTTCTCAGCAAATCCATCTCGTTCAGGAGTGTAGACGTCCTTAAATAGGGTCATACGTCCCAATCATGTAGTGGTCATGTTTCGTGTCATCGAGACTAACCTTCAACACGTGTTTAACATTTGGACCAAGTTTCGACGTGTCGATCCCAATTCTATTGCCACCGGTAAGGACGGGGAAAAAATCAGGACACTCCCACATACCGGTTCCTTGGGTCGAATGTAAAGGGTGGTTTCCCCTAACCCAGTTCACAAAGTCTTTGCTTTTGTACAAAACAGCCAACCCTTTGCGGTAGATCTTGCTACCAATGATTGTTCGCCATTTCTTATGAGACCCAACCAAGCAGTGCTTGGATCTCGAAATGCAGAGGCGTTGATTCCATTCCGCGGGGTAATCACTGGGTTTTTGGGTGATTTGACCTATTCCCTAAGATACGGGTCAGATGCATTTTGGGGATGGCTAAGTTTTGAACCTCTTCTTGTTTGGGGTTGATTCCAGTGTAAGAATGGCTGGAGTGCCATCGTGGACAAAGTGGTTGAACCTGACCAAGTACCCTTCATATCATATGGTTGAGATGGGTAAATTCCATAACCTTGCGGCTTCCAGTTCACCAAATCAGTTGACGTGGAATGAGCCCACACTATATTACCCCAAACTGGACCTCTAGGGTTATACTGATAGAATAGGTGATAAATACCCTTGTGGATCATGGGTCCTTAAAATTCATAATTTACAAGCGTTAGTTAATTATTAGTAATATTAAAGATAATATCGTCACATGTTGATTGAGATGTTAATTCTTAGAACTATATATATATAATATCGTCACAGTGAGAAAAACAATAAATATGGAGAGAAGTGATATTGAATATGAGGTGTCAAGTAAAAGGTGATACGTTTTCATCAATTGGAATGGGAAATATGTGAATATATGTGAATGCAACCATTAGTTGTTTTGTTTGTCACTTTAGTAACTTAATCGTGCATGCATGCATGGCTCATGAAGCACAAAACTTGCACGTACGAAATGAATGAATAAATAAATAAATAAAGAGCTATAATATAACACGAAGACTCACCATTGGGATCTGTGCAAGGGAAAGGGAAAAATGCAAATGAGCAGCACGTAAGCCACCACATGTGAAGAGAAACAGAGATCACAAAAAGTCAATGTCAATGAATGAAATGGCAAATGGGAATCAAAGGAAAAGAAAATAAATAAACTAGCTAGTACCATTGATCCAGTTCTTGGGAGGTTGGAAATGGTATCCAGTTCGATAAGGCTGGCCTCTTGAAGAAGAAGAAGAAGAAGAAGAAGAAAGGAAGGTGCTGTGAGGATGGTGGGAAGCTTGAAGCTGCTGTGTGGAAATGAATAACAAGCAGGCAAATACAAAAACAAACGAATTATGCTGTATGGCGGCCATGGTGTTTGGTGTAATGAGCTTTTTTTTTTCTTCTCGTTTGATGTAATTATAAGAGAGGAGGAGGAATGAAAATTATAGTAAGAGCATTTGACGCGCATTAAGGGAATCAATCGATCATTTATCGTGGCAGGAAGGAAGGTGGGTAGGGTAGATAAGATAAATCGATTTACTTAAATTACTTTTGTTTGTATCATTAAAGTTTGCCAAGTTTGGCAGAATGACTGCCTCCAGAAATGACTCACTCACTTCTAATTACTTATTGGTTTTTCACTGATATAGGAATCATTGCGTCTCGTGTTCGCAACAATAATAATTATGGATAACAACAAATCAAAACGGTTAAACGTAGCAAATCAATAGAGGAATTGAATTGCGACCCACTACTGTACTATTGTAACTGTTACTTTGTTTTATTTTATCATTTTAAGAATACGTTTGAATTCCCCATCAACAAATTAATTTTCAATTCTGGGTTTGCTTCTCTCTTTACACTTCTTCTTTCTTTCTATTCTAGGTTCATATATTAATGTCACCTAAGCTAATTCATGTGTTTGTTTTCGCTAAATTCTTTTTTTTTTGTTTTTTTACCTAATATATATTAGGTTCAATTTGTAATGTGCAAGTAGACAAGCTCTGAATTTTGGAAAGATGTGGATGCAAATTTTGATAGGATTACAAGACATTCTAATACTACCGATGAATTTTTGTTAGGATTAATGGGTAGTTTGGTTGATGGAATTGAGTCTGAGATTTAGATTTCAAATTCCCGTCCAATGAGAATTGTAGTGTAATTATTTGAGTCAATTCCCAATTGACCGGGAATTGGGTCTCAATTCCCAGACCCAATTCTATCAACCAAACGGCCCCTAAAAGACATTTTAATACTACCGATTGTTTTTTTTGAATGATTGGTGGATGCTAGATGTACGAAACATTAACGTCTCTCATATTTTTGTTAATTTTTAACTTACGAGCCAATTTGAATTTTTTTACAAATCTATCCCAAAAAATTTGACGAATCTACTCCAATATTTTTTACAAATCTAGACCAGAATTTGTGACAAATCTAGCACAAAAATAGAGCAAAAATTTATCCCAGAATTTGTCACGAATCTAGCCGAGAATTTGTGAAAAATCTAGCTCAGAAGTTTGACAAATCTAGCCCAGAACTTGTGACAAATCTAACCCATGATTTGTGACAAATCTAGCGTACAATTTGTGACAAATTTAACCCACAATTTGTGATAAATCTAGAATTAGTGTCAAATTTAGCACCCTAAGTTGTGACAAATCTAGCGCAGATTTTGTGCAAAATATAGCCTAGAATTTGTGCCAAATCTAGTCCAAAATCTGTGTCAAATCTAGCCCATAATTTATAACAAATCTAGCCCATAATTTGTAATAAACCTAGCCTAGAACTTGTGCAAATCTTGCCCAGAATTTGTGCTAATTACTAGGCCCAATGTACTTCAACGACTTCTACCACCTCTTCTACCAATACAACTCCAAAGCCCTCTTCTACCAATACAACTCCAAACCCCCAGTATCGGTAACATCGTATGGGCCCATTTAGGGCTATATATGAGCCGAGCCGAGCAGAGCCGAGCTTCAGCCCACCTCAGGCTCAGACTCGCCTTAATTTTTTCTTGCTCGGGATAAGGATCGTGCCCGTGACGAGTTCGGATAGGCTATCTCAGGCTCAGCTCGAAAATAAGTTGCTGGGTTCGAGCTCGGCTCAAGATCGGCTTGTTTACTATGTTAAAAGAGCTTTGCTCGGACTTGGCTTGTTTATAATGATGATCGAGCCTGATTTAGCTAGTTTATAATGCTAAATGAGCCAAATTCTAGTTAGACTCCTTTACCATCGTAAACGAGCCAAACTCGAGAAAAAAAATATTGGAAATATAAGAAATTGAACATTCTACAAAAATACGATCTAGGTGCTTCAAAATATCGAAAATATAAAAAATCACTAATTTCAATCTATTTGAACGTTTATAGCGTGCATCTCAAGAAACAAATTAGCAACTATCAAAAGACAAAAGACGCCAAAGAGGAGCAGAAGAAGAATGATGTACCATTTGTCGTGGCTCGTGACTCACGGAGTAGGGATTAGAGTAATTCTATGGCATCAGCCATTCTACAAAAATACGATCTAGGTGCTACAAAATATCGAAAATATAAAAAATCACAAATTTCAATCAATTTGAACGTTTATAGCGTGCATCTCAAGAAACAAATTAGCAACTATCAAAAGACAAAAGGCGCCAAAGAGGAGTAGAAGAAGAATGATGTACATTTGTCGTGGGCTCGTGACTCACGGAGTAGGGATTAGAGTAATTCTATGGCATCAGCCATTAGGGTAATTAGTAATTACCATATTACTTCTTTTAGAGTATCAATTTATTACACTATATAGGGATATATAGAGTAGGGTACCATAATATATTATGGTTGAATATTTAATTACCATTTAGGGATTAGGATTATACGTGTTACAATCGAGCCAGCTCGCGAGCTTGGCTTAACAAGCTAACAAAACGAGTTGGCTCACGAGCCTGCCGAGCCGACCAACATACTGGCTCGAGCTCGGCTATTTAGGTGATGAGCCTGTTCAAGAGCTAGCTCGCTTACGATGAGCCGAACTCACAAACGAGCTTTCTTGAAGGGAAAAAATGAGCCCGAGTTCGAGCGACTCCCGAGCATCTCTGCTCGTATACATTCGTATTTGTAGGTTTACATTTTAGAATATAGAGTTAATTTTAATTAATTACCACTACTGATTCAGTGTTCGGTAACACTTTAATTGTTCAGTAAGAAGTAAGAATCAAGAACACAACACATCTATAATTTATAGTTTAATATTAGCAAGTTTTTTACATGAGCTCCATCGAGAACCTTGCAAACGAGCTCTACTCGAGATTTGTAAGTCTCGTTAAGGAGCTCGAGCTCGAAACCTTGCAAACAAGCTTGAGCCGAGCCGAGCTCTCAAGTGCGAGCCGAAAATCACCCAAATGAGCCGAGCTCGAGCTCGTTAAGGCTCGCAAATGAGCCACTCTCGAGCCGAGCTCGAGCAAACAAAAAATTGGTCGAGCCAAGCTCAAGCTCGATTATGAAAGCTCAAGCTCGAGTTCAAACCAAACGAGCCAAGCTCGAGCTAGGCAAAACTCGACTCGGCTCAGTTCGTCACCAGGCCTATGTGTGTATGTTCTTCGGTGTTGAATTTTGGGTCTTGATCATTTTGCGAGCAAAATTTTAATGGGATTTTCAAAAAAAAAAAATCATTTACCCGACACAGGTAAAAAAAGTGCTCATTTGGTACAAACTATGCGCTCTGACGCACTTTTTCGTGTGGTCAAGTGCACATCTTGTATTGGTGTTCGGTCAGATTCCTCCCAATTACCAAAAGTGCTTGAAAACGGACGAAAAGTGCGCCGACGCACTTTTCATCCCCACAAACTCAATTTTGGCCCTCTTTCTTCCCCATTTTCGGATCAAACTCACTTTCCTTCCCAAATTTTCTTCTTATTTTTGTGTCGTGTCGATATCGAACTTGTGTAGTTCTTGAGTTGGTAATCCATTTTGAATCTTGAATGCTCTAATCGTGTGGTAAGGCTCATTTCCATGTCTCAAGATGATTTAGCTTCATGCATGGTATTTGGTTATATTTCCTCTTACCTTGATATCTACAATTATTGATTGTACCCTTGGGTATCTGCAAAATGCATTCTGAAAAAATGTATGTAAAATTGTAATATAAATGGTTATAATTGAAACTTAGACCTCACTTGGACTTGATCGAAACTCTTATTATTCGATCATTTTGCTGATTTTTTATCATGAACGCGTAGCAAAATTTCTGGCTATGCCACTGTACTCGACATCTCGCCCGACTTGGATACTACTATTGCAGACGTCATCTCAGTTCGGAAAACCTTACAATGAGATTGATGGTATAGCATATCATGCAATGTGACATTTTATGATGATGAAAATGTGTAGTTTTGAAAGGATTGAATAAGAGAATTTTAGTGTGGAGCTTAATCATTTTGTATATACCTTCCATGGTATCAGCATTTCTCTCTAATGCCTTAACTAATCTGGTTTATAATTTGGTTCTTCATAATTTTATTTACACTTTGGTTCTTATAACTTGATATTATTCATAGTCCTCATAATTTTTCTAATTTTGGTAGTTTGACCCTATAAGTTTTTAGTTTGTTTCGAATCAACCCCAATAGTAATCACGAAAAATTATTCATGAGTTGATTTCTAATGACTAATAATATGTCTAAAGAAACTAAAACAATTTACAGAAACTAAAGATGGGGAACTGACAGAAAGATTTCGAAGGTTTTGACTTATAACGTGAAGGTCCCCAACATGAAAAACTCATTAAAAAGGTACTGAATTTTTCCCCCAACAGTCCATCCAATTTTTCTGTCCACTGCTGGCATGGATTGTGACTCAACTCACCTAGTCAGTATAAATAATATTAAAATAAAAATAAAAATAAATAAAATAAATAAATAAAATAAATAATATTAAAATAACTCAACCCAGCTCCTGATTCCTTCCCCTCGAATTCTAGCCATGACCTACGCCGTTGAGCTACCAGCCACATCAACAAGATCACCAAGGCATGCTTTCCTATTTAACTTTTCATGTCCATAATGGCATAATTATTTCTCTAGATAATACAATTCTCATTTCCCCTAATTAAAGTGCTTATTCAATGGCAGATAGAATAGAAATGAGACTTGATAATTTCTCCACTTCTAAATGTCACAAATGTTTAGTAAAAAAAGGAAGACTCGACTTATAAATATTAGATTTTATTTTGTACAAAACTTTTCTTTTAGCACGTGATCACTAATAAAGTTTTGGTGGGCTAATTAGGTACAACCTGTACCAGGAACATTTGCACACTGCTCTTATTATAGAAGACAGCTCATCAAGTTGAATGACCAATAGTTCCTCCTCAATGACTACACAATAACTTGATGGCACTCACAATAAGTCAACTTAACATATCTCCTAAATAAGCAGAATGATAAACATGCTCTCAATGAATTCTCGAACATGTCTAGGAACGAATACTCAAAGAGACACTCGAAAACACATCAAATAGATCCGAAACGGGGCAAAGTAATCAATTCAGAAAGAAATAGCGTTAATGAATAAAATCCACTAAAAGCTACCCCTAAAATCGTGTTTCAGACAATGAAATGTCGCTAAATTAGGGCTGATAAACACGATATTTCTAGTGTCATCAAATCACCCTACACTTAAGCTTTTGCTTGTCCTTAAGAAAATTAAATTCAGAACGCACTCAAGTCCATAAATGACAAGATCAATTAAATTGAGATTGAAGTGTTAACAATGAATTTTAAACCGTTACACTTAGAAAAATGAACCTAAACATGCATACACATAAACCAAACAAACCGGTCTCACTAATCTCTGCACACAACAAGTAGCAGTCACCAATCATGCACAATGCCGACCGACCTGACCCACTCGACCAGACTTCCTCACGCAAAAAATATTTAGTAAAATAGGGGACTCTCACACTCTATATTTACGGACGTGTTTATGCTCTCAATCACTTTCTTGACCGGACTCTGTCATAGGTTTGCATTTTGACCACAATCTCCACCATGGTGACAACACGAGAAACTAGTCAAAAAGACTTTGCAAGGGACTGTAACGATCCTATACTAACAGGGTTTATGATGAATAGATGAAGGGTATGGTGCGGTGTAGCAATCAACTAATCTCCCTCGATCAAGATCTATGAATTCCTACCACCTAACCAGACTTGAAATGGAATAATTTACGCTCGTCCTAAGATACCCTCAAGCAACTAGCACTTGTTATTTTTTCTATTTTTTCTGATTTTTCTTTCTTTCTTTCTACATTTGCTTATTGCTTTCGTTCTTCCTTATGTAGGGAAAAGAGTGTTTTTAACTTTCTAACTACTACTTGACTTGTACCTTTATTTGGAATTTTTCTTATTTTCTACTTTTTTAGTGCTAAATTTTTTAGTTGCTAGAGGGGTTTACACGTCTGGACGTACTAGCTAAGACCACTAGTTTCTGGCTAAAGGCAAGTCACCATAGACCAACTTCCGGTTAGCTAATCTCAAGCTACTACCACATGAGATCAATGGGGTGAAAAATAACATGGGAAATGGCTATAACGTAATATCGAACCGAAAGAACAGGCCAAACACAAGGGTTTACACCTAGAGGGATTGATGTCAGGTTGGCTTTTGGTTTAAGTAGTAATTTCCAGGTGCCTCTATCATCCTTGTACTTGTGTAATCGTGTGGTCTCGAATAGGTCTCATGCAAATTCTAACTCATTCAAAGTACGAGAAAGCTGCTCAAAAAGAATAAAAGTTGCTAGTTATGTGCAACGGATCAAAATCTCACAATTGGCTGCTAGTCGGAATCAAGTCATTCTCGTGCAATTCAAGGTGACATAACAAGTGTGATTCTAATTTCTATTATGACCAAGTTCATTTAGCGTCAATGCAGGCATGTTGTTATAGGTTCTAAGTTAAACAGTCTAGATGTCATTGTGAAAAATTGAAGTCAACTTAACATCAAAAGTCAAGAATCGAGTAATTCTAGCTAAGGAATTAAGATGAACCACATAGTAACATATAGGCAAACACATTCAACACAATTCTTATTGAACCCTACCCCACACTTAAATCAGGCTGTGTCCCCACAGGACTAAAAGAGAGTAGAGGAATCTGGGAACCTGGATGGTGATGGTCGATGTCGTGGATGGTGAAGAGCCCAGACCGGAGTGAAGTAGCTACACAAAGTCCTTCAAAACAAAAACAATAGAATGATCAAAATGAAACTAGGACAAGTGTCCCAGATCCACACATAAAAAAGTTGGATCGGAATCCAAAAAGAAGAAATAAAAGAAAGGAAAAAGGGAACAACCCGACATTGGTCCCCAGGTGGTGGCGGTGGTGGTATGTGGAAGTGGTTCCTCAGCTCCCGACACCAAGCTAGCTCCTCATCATGCCATGTCTGTTGTAGCTCATGCTGGCATTAGGTGATGACCCACCTGGCCTCCTAATCTGCTCGCCAGGCGGTAAGATCAGCCGGAGGAGAAATCCACCTACCGTTGCTGCATATGTTGCAGCATCTGACCATACTAGTCAGTCAACTATGATGGCTGGGATGTCTGCATCTGGGGGTCTGGCGGTTGCTGAGGCTCCTCCCGAGGTGGTCCACGGGCGGGGACATAAGTGGTGGGCCCGATCGACAGGTCAAGGATGTACTCGATAGCGAACTTCGCTCCAATGTGCTCACTACGGAGGAGAGGTATATGTGGAGCCCACTTATTGAGAAGGTGGAGGCGAGTAATCAGGCGAGCGATGAAGTGAGCGCCAGGGAGTGTGGGGGTAACTTCTGGCCTTGTCCGTCTGCTAAAGAATCGGGCGAGCCACCATCCGGGGTGCAGGCGGGCGCCATCATAGACGGCCCGAAAAAGGATGAGATCCTCGGATGAAACATGGTTCTAGCCACGTCCTGCCTCACTCAAAAAACACAGGGATCTCGTCCACAAAATAATGTAAAAATCAAAAGAGCGGGTGAGAGATGTCACCTAAGGTGGCGCGGCGGTGGTCAGCATCCGGGCGACCGGTGTTGTGGCGCCATATCAGGGGTAAGGGGGTGGGCGGTTGAGTTGATGTTCTCCCAACCATGCACGACGCACGTCTTATGGTCTGGGAAGAAGGCACACAGGTCATGGAACTTGTCGTATGAGACCTCGTGGAATACCCTACCGAGGTAGAAGGAAACATCTTCTTGTGTTGCCAGGCCTTGTCAGTGTCCAGCTCAAAGTGCTCCAGAACTCCGGGAGGTCGACCAAAGGTTATCCCTCGCCGACGGTGCATAGATCGTACAATCCGCCCCAACGAGGCTCTGGTAGACATTGGTAATGCCAAGCCCCATCGTGCTCCTCAAGTGAGGTCATATTGAGACAAGTCATGGGGGCATGCGGGACGTCCCGGATCCTCCAGTACCTCTTGAAATAAGCCGGTGGAAGCCGGGCGAGGCAAGGGTGGAGGTCCGAAATGGTACGGGGTCCAGGATGTTAGAGTCAAGAATTTCATCCGGGACAGGAATCTCGGGAGTGGGTGCGGAAACCGGAGTGATGTCGGTGTCCATCGGATGTGGTGCGGAGAAGGATAAACTTTGGACCCTCTCGGATCTAGCTTTCTTCGCTTCTCACGATCAGCTCTGGTGGTATTGAACAAACCTATGTTCCTACAAAAAATGGGGTTCATAAACAACAACACAATTTAGGCAACCGGGTGCGTACCCCGCACTTAGTCCACAAACTCAATTCGAAAAGAATTGGAAGAACCAAGTGGGGGATACAATTAAAGCCCATGAGCAACATCATAGAAACACAGGGAGCCTATGGAAATCGATGGCGCAGCATAATACAGTCTAGATCACATGGTCAACATAACGGGTAACAAAAGTCAACAAACCAACAAAAACATCATTCAATCGTGGCAAGAGATATTCAATGGTCACCAATTCACAGCACAACAGTCCTAAAATAGGCCAAAACATCTATGTTCAATCAGAATTGCAAAATATTCATCAAAATAGCAGGCACACAAATCGAGGTAAATCGAAAATCGACCGATAATAAAACTCGTCGAAACAGAACAAGCAATATGCAAAAAGATTCATAATGGAAAACCCAAGACATATTGCCAAACAAATGAAGGAAAATGTCAGAAACGGTGAAAAACTCAGTTTGGCTTTTCCGTATGAATCGGAGTGATAGAGCTCCGATTTGAGTGATTGACGAGGTGACGAACACAAGGGTTAGGGCGGTTCGACCGTGATGTTGGACGGCGGCAGTGGCGAAGACGGAAATAAAAAAAGGTGGAGGCTGGGAGATGTTTTTGGCGAAGAAGAGTGAAATGTGTAGGGAATGGATAAGCATTTCGTCACCGGGTAGAATTTCTTCTGCTCCTGCAAGTGGGAGTCATGGATCCGCTTCGTCTGTTTCTTGCAGAGCTTCGTGCTCTCATAAGTCTGGAGACGATGCTCCTCGAGCTCAGCAACCTGCATGAGTCTTTCCTCTCCTGCAATCTCAGGGCACATGTTTAGATCTTTAACATCCCAAAACGCCTTGTGCTCAAACTCAACCGTAATGGCATGCCTTGCATAAACAAGTGGATATGGCATAGTGCTGATAGAAGTCTTGAAGGCAGTTCGGTACGCCCATAGGGCCTCATCGAGCTTAGATGACCAGTGATGCGCAAATTTTAAAGCACACAAATTTTACTCACTAGATCGCTCTAGCGAGATCATTTTTCCCAAGGGTCTTCATCTTTCTATTACTTGGAAATGTGAATTAAAGCTAATCGGGGTTTTTTCATTTGATTTAGGTTGTGAATGAATTAAATTAACAATGCAAAAGTAAATAAGAAAGCAGATATTGGTTTCAAAGAATGACTAAGGCCGTTGTTAAGACTCGAATCTACATTAGTTCGATTAAGATGGATAATGCAATGCAATCTTAGTTTCAACGGACTTGATGACTCGACACTTCTTGGTTTATCTCTACTCCATGGTCAGGCCGTAGAGACTCTATTCTATCAAACCTACAAGCTCTTGTGGTCAAGCTAACTTGCAAATTATCGAGAACGAATCAAGAAGAATGAAATGTCACAAAATCATGCAAAGAGATTGGACCTCCTATGATTGAACTTTGAATCTAATTACCGCCGATCCGTGACCGCTTTAAAGCCCTGGGTCACTTAGGGTTCTTCTAATCTAAGCTCTACAAGTTCAGTTACTCATATCAGAAACAAGAGAATCAAAGGCAACAATGAAGATCATCATACAGAGGAAGAACAGATAAGAACTGAAAACCTAATTCTGACGACTCCCGCGAAGCTTCAATCTCCTGGATCTTCAACTTTAAGCTCCGAGTTCTCCGAGGTGGAAGGATGGCGTCACGATCTCTCCACGGATCTTCGAACTCTCTAAAATCTATCTATCGACCCTAGAGTCGGCTGACTCTCAAAACTCTGATTTGAGAAAATAAGAATAATGAATTGTTGTTTGATGTCTCCCCTGTTGGCTGCTGGCTGCTTCTTTAAATAGGTACTTTTAGGGTTTCCAATACAGGCCAGATTTGGAAGGGATTTCGCCGAAAATAATGAAGTATTTTCGCCGAAGATGACTGATGTTTTCGCCGAAACCATAGGGATAGTTTCGGCGAAACTGGCTTTGAGTTCAATGCTCCCCGGCTGTTCAATGTCTTCGGTCCGAGCAGTTGATTGGTTTCGCCGAAACCATCCTTCTCTTGGCATCAGTTGATTTGAACTGCTGGTTTCCCGAAATTGGAGGCCTGGTTTCGCCGAAACTGTAAGTGTGAATGGGCAGATTTTGGTTTGACTTTGATTGCTCCTTTGATCGATTCAGTTCAGTTCCTCGATGTTCCTATGCCTTAGACACGTCCATGACTACTTTATTTGACGGCAAAACCTGTGCTTACGCAAAAACACTAGAAAACCATCAAATAGACCCGAAAAGGGCCAAAGTAACCAAATCGGTAGGAAATAGGGTAGTTGAGTGAATATTCGCTATTTTACCCCTAAAACCACGTTTCAAGCAAGGAAATGTCGCTTAAATGAGGCTGATAATCACGTCAAATCGAGTGTCATCAAATACCCCACACTTAAGCTTTTGCTTGTCCTCAAGCAAACTGAACTAAAAACACACTCAAATTCACAAATGACACGAGATTAAACCGAGATTCAATTCTAACAATTTGGTTTAGACTGTTCCACGTAGAAAGAGTGACCTACACATGCAAGAACATCAACCAAACAAGTTTTCGATCTCACTAATTTTTGCACACTTCAAGTAGTAGTTTTAACAAAGCTCGTCTCTTGGCAAAACAATTAATCATAATTAACCGACTACGATAACACCAATTCTAATCAAAAAGACTTTAAGCTCTAGCCATGATGTGGACGCGGAGGTAGGGAAAAGTGACGTGGCTATCGACTCGACTTCATCCGTTTCTAGATCTGTACGTTACATGTTCTAGCTAGGACTGATTTAAACAACAATTTATTTCAAGTTTCAACTTATTCGTTCAATTACTGCATACTAGTGCTCGATACCAAACACTTCACTTAGTGTTGGACCTGCCTAGCTCACAGTATTTGTGCTTATGCTAGTGCTCAACCCGAACACTTCACTTAGGTGTCGGGCTTGCCTAGCTTTATTTTTAGCACTTCAAAAACTTAGCATTGATTTGCAACACTTAATTACTTGATTTAACCAATTTAGCCACTTGATCCTAGCTAGTTATAACTTTTTACACAAGATTTCGAATTGGATTTCCGTCTAATCTCTAGCCACAATCACAGGTGAACAAATATGGAGTGAAAAACATGGGAGAAGCTAGCATCTATCATCTTAGGACGGTGTTATCGAGCTTTGTTATTAACAGACCATCAGTTCAATTAATTCAAGTTTCAACTACTGAAGTGATTTATGATCTGTTCTGACCTAGACTCATTTAATATCAGTTCCAACACGTTGGTTACAGGTTCTAAGTGGAACAGTCTAGACGCATTGTTCAAAATTGAAGTCAATTTAACATCAAAAGTCAAGAATTGAGCAATTATATTCAAGAGAAATTCAAATTTGAACCATAGAATCATAGAAAAATCAATAGAATCATAGAAAATCAAACAAGATCATGCATAATCCTAGAATCCTACCCCACACTTAAACGGTTCTGTGTCCTCACAGAACTAAACTAGAGTAGAGAGATACGAAGAACCTGTGACGAGATGGTCGGTGTAGGGATGAACACGGAGAGTCCGGAGCAGAGCGAAGTAGCTACTCAAGTTCCTACAAAAACAAAAACAACAAAAAGATCAAAAGGATACGGGACAAGTGTCCCGGATCCACACAGAATAAAAGTCGAACAAAGAAGGTTAAGGGAAATTTTGAAAATATTTTTACGATTGAATAAGAAACTGAAAGAAGGAAGAGAGAGGGTGAATCCGATTTTAAAGGAATAGTTGGGTGATTTTCAAAATTATTTTCGGCGAAATAAAAGGGTGGTTTCGCCGAAAATTTTAGTTCAAATGCACTGCCAGGATTTTCGAAGGCGTTTTCGCCGAAAATAACCATATGGTTTCGCCGAAAACTTTAGTTCAAATCACTGCTTGGTTTTCAAAATCAATTTCGGCGAAAACATTATACACTTCGAACCGAAAATATGAAACAGAGAGACTCAGTTGAAAATCCAAAAGGTGATTTCGCCGAAAATGGTAGGGTGATTTCGCCGAAAATTTTGAACTGTTCGGGTTTAAAATATTTTCGCAAATCCGGCCAACTTCAGAAAATCACAGTTAAATCCACAAAAATCGAACGACCTCAATCAACTTGCTACTGACTCTATGACATGCAAACAACTGATGAAAATATGAAATCAAACAAACTGACACTTTGCTTCCCGAAACCTGACTCGACGACGAAAAAGACTGACTCAATAATTAAAAAAAAACGACTCCAGCCGTGGGTTGCCTCCCACGAAGCGCTCTCTTTTAACGTTCTGAGCCGAGGTACCTGTTAGGGACCCCAACTCAGAAGTTCCTTGAAGTCAATCGTCTTCTTCAAGTGTGCGGTTGAGTGCCATGTAGCACTCCAGCAGGGTGATGTAACCGTAGTGTTCCAGTAGATCGTGGTTCTGGTTGATGACCATTCTTCTTGAATTCCCTTCTGGAAGAGGAAAGAGGTAGTACGGCGCGGCATGATCAATGAGCTCCATCTTCTCCACCTGATGCTCATCAAGAGGTCTCTCGGGATCGAGTGTGTATACTTCCAAATCTTTAACGTCTTGATTCCCACGTGCTCGTCTCTGGCTTGATCTATAGGTTGGCTCGACGGAAGCTCGATTAGGATATCTCCTCGATTTCTTCGTGCTCCTCTTCGGCTTCAACTTCAAGATGGATTGGCTTTTCGTCTTCATCAACCGCCACCCGCCAAGGATTCTTCATCAGATGCTTCTAGCTCGCAATAGTCATCGGTGAGATTGTCATGTTCATCTTCATACAGCTCTTGACATCTTCTTCCATTAGTGATTTGGTTGCTCGAGCTCGATATCCACTACGTTACGAGCTTGCAGTTCGAAATGAGATCATCCAAGGCGGATTCTACTCTTGCCGTCTGTTGTCGATTTTGATGAACTTGTGAGTTTATCTCTTTGTGAGCTTGTAGCTCTGTAGAAATATTCTCAAGAAGGATTCTATTCTCGTCCTCTGTTATCGATGCTGATGAGCTGTATATACATCTCTTGGTTATCCTCAATATACGGTGCTTCATCGACATACCACTCTTGGTACTGTCATCCCCACCTGTAATCCTGCATAATTAAAACTCAAAAACACTACCCAGGTAAATCATGAAAATAGGAGAAAATAAAATGGTAAGGCGAAAGGTAGAAGAATTAATTTGCCAACTCTTCTTTCAAACAATTAAAGAGTCCCGGCAAACGACGCCAATTTGGTGATACCTCCGGTCGTTGTTCGGACGTTCAACCAAAAAAAACTACTAATGCTAAGAAAAAGCGTATAGCAGATCGTATTCAACTCGAGGTTTCTTCTAATCGACTACTTTGAAGAAGCTAGCAAATTACTCAGGTTAAAACACGTTGTGCGTGGTGTGAGTTCCACGACTTCTAATCTATTAAAAAAGGGAAAACAAAAGACAGAAAGATTAAAAATTGACTAACGGGAAGATAGACGAACTTAGATTTCGAATCCCCCTTCGTTCACCAGAGCATTGGCAATCAACAGATCAGCGGTTTTTCAATTCTAATTCAATCAATTTCTATGACACCACCATAACTCCTTACCCTTAGGTTTAAGACCGCGAACGTTCGCTCTATCCGTTCTAACTACCAAGATTAACTAGCCGCCCGGGTACGGTCGCCTCTCGCAACGACTTAATTAACTGTGTAATAAACTAGTGATTAATGAGTTACTCTTGCAGTGAATTAACCCAAACCCGGGTTCTACGAAAGGCACACTCCAATTATAAGGTTAATTGTTTAATTTCGATGTTCTAAAGTAAGGCGAGCGTTCGCTTCTATCCTTAGCTTAACAAGAATCTAATCTAGGGGATCAATCCAGACAAGAAACATGAACAATGGAGAACGAATCAAAAATGCAAAGAGAAACTGATTGAACTTCGAATCTAATTACCGCGATTTGTGACCGCTTTAAAGCCCTGGGTCACTTAGGGTTCATCTAATCTAAGCTCTACAAGTTCATTTACTCATATCAAAACAAGAGAATCAAAGGCAACAATGAAGATCATCATACAGAGGAAGAACAGATAAGAACTGAAAAAACCTAATTCTGACGACTCCCGCGAAGCTTCAATCTCCTGGATCTTCAACTTTAAGCCCGAGTTCTCCGAGGTGGAAGGATGGCGTCACGATCTCTCCACGGATTTTGAACTCTCTAAACTCTCTCTATCGACCCCAGAGTCGGCTGACTCTCAAAAGTCTGATTTGAGAAAATAAGAATAATGAATTGTTGTTTGATGTTTCCCATGTTGGCTGCCGGCTGCTTCTTTAAATGGTACTTTAAGGGTTTCCAATACAGCGCCGGATTTGGAAGGGATTTTCGCCGAAAATAATGAAGTATTTTCGCCGAAGATGAGCTGATGTTTTCGCCGAAACCATAGGGATAGTTTCGGCGAAACTGGCTTTGAGTTCAATGCTCCGCCGGCTGTTCAATGTCTTCGGTCCGACAGTTGATTGGTTTTCGCCGAAACCATCCTTCTCTGGCATATTGATTTGAAACTGCTGGTTTCGCCGAAATTGGAGGCCTGGTTTCGCCGAAACTGTAAGTGTGAATGGGCAGATTTTCGGTTTTGACTTTGATTGGCTCCTTGATCGATTCCGGTTCATTCCTCGATGTTCCTATGCCTTAGACACGTCCATGGCTACTTTATTTGACGGAAAAAAAAACCTGTGCTACGCAAAAACACTAGAAAACCATCAAATAGACCCGAAAAGGGCCAAAGTAACCAAATCGGTAGGAAATAGGGTAGTTGAGTAAATATTCGCTATTTTACCTAAAACCACGTTTCAAGCAAGGAAATGTCCTTAAATGAGGCGATAATCACGTCAAATCGAGTGTCATCACCACTCTAATGCTGAGAGACTGGAAAGGAACCACGAGGCACACAAAAACACAATCAAGGGCAATCAAGTTCATGCAGGTTCTTAGCATCCTACCCCACACTTAAATCGTACTGTGTCCTCACAGGACTAAAACTAGAGTGAAGAGTGAAGTAGAAGAACCTGGACCGAGATGGTTGGTGTAGGGATAGCACGTGGCCTCGGAGCAGAGGGAATCTACCGAAATGAAGCAAAGGGAATCCCCAACAAACCCGCAAAAAAAAACAAATGAAAATAAAAAGGAAACCGGGACAAGTTTCCCGGATCCCACAGAAAAAAGTTGGATCGAAATCCAAAACAAGAAATAAAGAAAGGCCAGAAAGGAAACAACCCATCACTGCTGGTCAGGCGCATCAGGGGGAATGTGGGAGGGCGTCCGCCCAACCTGCCCGCTGCCCGCTAGCTGTGCCTCATACCTCTCGTCAGTGCGGAGCATGTGCGCTGCATAATAATCCATCTGGCGTCCGAGTGGCGTTATCCGTGGATCCCCACTCCTGGGTCCTCACAGCTCTCCAACGTCAGCTAATGCGGTCGGTGTTGAGGATAGGCGCCGGTATGGATCTGGAATGGGCACCTGGGGTGGTATGCTACCCTATCCTTGTGTGGGGAGGGCAATAATCATCAAACCCGGCTCCGGCTGAGGCTGTGGCTCCTCAAATCACTTCTTCCTCCGATTCTTCCTCATGCGGGGAAAGGGGGGGATGGCCGCACCTGCGGACCAAGGTCCAACCCAAGGGGTACCGACCCCTAAA
>JAVBHU010000465.1:0-5000 GCA_034768395.1 Linum lewisii | reverse complement strand
GTGGTTAGACAAAGAATTATATCCTAAAATTTTTTGGAACATAAAATTTGGGGGGTTTGGGAACTGGGAAAGGGAAATTTTGGTGGGGGAAATACAAAGTGGGATTTTTTAGGGTGGCATTGTGACGTGAAATTTTGGGTGTGTGGAGTTGTACAGTGGAACGGTATTGTAAAATAAATTTTGTGGTTAAATTTAAAACTTTTTTTGGGGTTGAGTGTGATGGTTGTGGTTGCATTAAATAAAATTTAATTAATAAAACCGGAAGGAGCCAACGTTACCCCAACCGTTTTTAACCTTTTTGTGTTAGGGGTCCGATTCACTGGGGGTGAATCCAAAGACGGGGAGTAATAGTGGTTGAAATCTCCGTTGAAAAGGGTTTCCCAAATGGGATGCGTCGGGTTTGCCCCGGGGGGGAGGAAGGACCCCTTTTGGGGATCCCGTCGTGTTATCTCCCTCAAGGGGAAAATCCTTACGGGATATGGATGATTGAGGCCCCCGGGGGGGTAGCGGGGGGGGAAAAACTCCTTATTTGGGGCCTAATTAACTCACCTAGTTAAAAGAATTGTGAACTGTCGGGGGCGGTGTTGTTCTTGAAAAAAACCAAATGAAAAAGTTTATTGTTGAGTGTTTTAAAATTTTGACGTGCGGGATGTGATGGGGGAAAATATTATGTAATGTGTGTGAACTAGGTCGGATTGATCTTTTGGGGAAATTTAGTTTTGTCAATGCGATTTATTGCGGGTTAGATTTTTAAGTTTTTGTGATTTTTTTGATGATATGAAAATTTTGGATGGTTTTTGAAAGGCGTTATGCACTTTAATGATAACCTAGATTTGCTTAGGGAAAATTAAAAAAGCTCACTTAGTGAAATTTGGGGTGGGGTTAATGTTGTGTTGAAAAGTGAAGGGGGTGTGTGATTGTTGGGGGGGGGGGGGGGGGGGGGGGGGGGGGTGGAAAAAGCTGACTTGATCTTGAGTGTATTGTATTTTAATGTTGAACTGAAGATTTATGATTCCTGTTATTCATGGATGTTATTGAGGATGGGAAGTTTTTGAAATTTTGGGAAAAAAAGCACCTATTTTTTCACTAGACTGTTTAGAGAAATTTAAAAATGGAAAAGGGTTTAGTCTGATTCCAAATTTTTGGTGTCCTGAGAAGTTTGGGGCACTTCTTTAGGTTTGGGTTTTGGGCATAGTTAAAACCCCGTGGGGCCCCTCAGTTTCATTAGGGGGAAATGTCCCCCCCCCGTTTTCCCTTTTTTAGGGGTTCGGTTGAGTTCGGAGGAGGGTTTCAGGGTTGGGGGTTTTGAAGTGAAGAATTAGGAAACTATTGGGAGTTTACCCTTGTTTTTTAAATTTTTGATTTTTATTGACACTTTTGGGTTGGAAGATTTGTAATCGTTTTTAGGGGTTTTGTGATCGGTTGTGATCGGATTTCGGATTTCATTGTATTTTTGGTTTTTATTAAAAAGGGGGGCCTCCTTCGTTTTGAACTTGTATTTAAGAGTTGTTTTTTGTTTCCCTTGCGTTTTTCTCTTTTCTTTTAAAAACTGGTTCTTCAAGTAGCCTCAAAAAACCGGGTTTGACCACCGGGGGGGGGGGGGGAAATCGGGTCGGTTTGGGGGGGGGTGTTACAAGTGGTAACAGAGCCTGGGGTTTGTTTTCTGCTGGGGGTTTGGTTTATTCGTTTCTTCTTCTAGAGGAGTAATTTAAACCCCATAGGAGGAAGGGGAAAAAGCACCGGCACAGGACCCCAAATTTTCAGGGTTTTCAAAACGTTTTGAAATTTGGGGGGGAAATTTTGAAAGGGGAAAATGTTGTGAATTTGGGAAAGGGAAAGTGTTTTGAAATAAAAAGTATTTCTGAAAATGGTAACTGAAACGTTTTGAGTCCCCCTGTAGTGAGTGGGGGGGAGTATTTGAGAGTGAATTTAAAAAGCGGGTTTGGGGAAAATTGGTTAGAAGATAGACCCTTGTAAAATTTGGGTTAATGAGTAGAGTGTTTGAGGGTGTAGTTTAGTGAAGGTGTTGCTTATATTCTTGTTGGTGTGAGTGGTTTGTGAGTTTGCGTTGTGGTTGTGCTTTGATGGTTTTTTTTGGGTTTGTGTTTTGGTTGTGTTTTTGTTGGAGTAGGCGTTGAGGTTGGGGTGGTGTCTGTTAGGGAGAAGTTTGAAGTAGTGGGGGAGTAGTGGCCCCTTTGAAGGTGTGTGTTTCAGAGCCCTTAAAAGGGGTTTCGGGGGGTGATGTGATCCCTTTTGTTGCGGCGTTTTTCTTTGTATTGTGGATTTTGTTGCTAGAGCGGTTGGGTTTTTGATTTTGGGGACGAAAAATTTTTTAGTTGTGGAGACTTGTAAAATCCCCCCCAACCAACGGTTTTTGGGAAATGAGTTGGATGGTTTTTGCCATTGGAAAAATTTTTTGAGGGTTCCCCCGAAATTCGGGACGTTCATGTTGAGTGGGTCGAGTATCAAAAGAGTCGGAAAAATTGTCAATTTTGGGGACCCCGAAAGGCCGTGTTTTAAAACCCGCCGGTATCTGATACACCCGTGATCATGATACACGCCGTAATCATGGCAGAATAAAAGGCGGTTTACACGGAAAACATAAATTCCCTTTTTTCTTTTTCCCAAAACCCGTATTTGAAGAAGCCAAAAAACCTTTGCTTTTAAACCTTGATTCCCGGGGGTTGTGAGCTGATTGACGTCCCTTTGTTGTACGGGTTCGTGGCGACGGAGGGAAAGGGTCGCTATTCGTGGTTTTGGGTATTTGAATCGAGGTGTGTCAGTAAAGAGGGAAAAGCTAGTTTTTGGACTGAGCCGAAAACCCAAAAAACTTCAAACTCGATTTTGGGAGTTGTAGAGCCCCGTTGGCGATGTTTGTTGCTTGGTTCTGGGAAAGAGAGGAAAAGATCGACCCAGGGCTAGATATTTCGCAGTAAGCTCTTTCGGTAAGAGGAGAATACTAGTTTTTTTGTGTCTGAGGGGGCTGTTGGGGGTTTCTAGAAGAGTTTAGAGCCTCGTCTTCTTGCGGGGGGGGGTTTTTTAGCGTACGTAGGAGTCTGGTGGGTGTGAGGATTTACTTTTGCCTAAAAAAATGTGGGGCCTTGCATGAAATTGAAAGAGAGTAAAAAGGGGAAAAATTTTCTCAATTATTGTTCTGTGAAATAGCTTTTTGATGATTGTTGGGTTTTTTAAATTTGATGGTTTGGGTTTGATTGATGGCTGTTTGTGAGATTTTGATTGGGGGAAATTTTATTTAAACTGGATGATAAAATTTATTGAAATAGTAAAAAGTGATAGGAGGGAGGGTTGTGAAAATGAGAATTGTGTATATTTTTGCTTTTGTCAGTTTGTGGTTGCGGAGGGGGTTCCCAATGTGGGGTCGCCCTTTTTGATGACAGGTGGTGGCTCCACCAGTGGGGTCGTCCAATAAGGAGTACAGGAGGGTAACCCTAGTCATGCAGGGCTTCCCTGTACTTGGGGGGGGGTCCCGGTGAGCTAGCCGTTTCCCCCTTAAATGTTTGTGTCGGGGAGGCTTTTGAATGTTTTGTGATTGTGGTTATGTGTGATGTGGGATTATTGAATGTTTTGGGATTGTGGGGTTCATGATTTTGGGGATGAGATGATGCTGGGTGTTGAGTAGAATTATACAACGTGCCTTTTAGGTAGAATTTGATATGGTGTGAAGGTGGTTGTTAAGGGTTTTTGGGGGGGGTGACTTATGGCTTAGAACGGTACTGGAATTGGTAGGGAATGTGGGGAAAGAAATTGGACAAAGAATAGGGGGAATTGGTTGGGGAAGGGAAGGGTTGGTGAATGGAATTGAGTTGGAATTGGTGAAGGGAAGAGTAAGGGAAATTGAGTAAGGGAAATTTGGGGGGTTTGGATTGATGAACTAGAAAAAGGGTGTTGTAGGGTTTGATTAATGAAATTGATGCTATGTGGTTTTTGAGTTGACTGTTTGAGTGGTGACCAACTTTTTAAAATTTAGGGGTTTGACTATGTGATTATTTTTTTAACTATGGTTAGAAATGGGTGTGAGGAGTTAATAGACTTAGAACAATTTTGGTTTGCGCCTATGAAGTAAAATGAATAATTGCTTGTGTTGAAATATGATGACTGTGCTGATTTGTGTTTGATGTGGGGTTGGGAGAAAAATTTATAGCTAATGTATTTTCTAGAAATGTGAGTAGGATGGGGGGGATTGATGAATTTCTATGATTTTGTTTTTATTCCCCTTTGTGGTTTAAACTAGAATTTATCCCCAGAATTGGAACATAGAAATTGGGGGCTTGGAACTAGAATGGAATTGTGTGGTGGAATCACGAGTGGGGTTGTGATGTGGGATTGTGACGGTAATTTGTGTAGTGGGGTTGACGTGGAAACGGTATTGGAAAAGAATTTTTGGTTGAATGAAAAAGTTTTCGGATGGTGTGATGGTTGTGGTTTCTTTAAAGAAATTTAAATTTATAGAACGGAAGGAGCCCAAAGTTCCCCCCAAAGTACCAAATTTTTGTTGGTCCCCCATCATGGGGTGAATCATTATCAGGGGGTCTAGTGGGTTTAAATTCCCTTTAGGAAGGATCCCCCATGGATGCGTGGATAGCTCGTGGGGAAGGATCCCTTTTGGGGGATGGTCTGTTATCTCCCCCAAGGGGAAAAATCCCCACGGGTATGGGTGAGTGTGGCCGGCGGGGGGGGGGGGGGGAAAATCCTTTTTGGCGCCAATTAATCCCCAGTTTAAAGAAATTTTGAACTGTCGTGGGTGTTGTCTTGAGGGGGAACAAACTGAAAAGTATGTGTTGAGTGTGTATATGTGACGGCGGTATGTTGGCGAACTATTATGTAATGTGTGTGAACTAGGGGATTGATCTGTGAATTGAGTGTGTCAATGCGAGAGTTGGGGTTAGATTTTTAAATTGTTTATGTTATGTGATGTATAATTGTGGATGGTTTTGTACGGCGTTATGACTTGAATGATAACCCGATTTGTTAGGGATGAT
>JAVBHU010000464.1:20000-21335 GCA_034768395.1 Linum lewisii | reverse complement strand
CCGAACACCCGGATGTTAAAGCATGCCAAAACCATTCGTAAACCCAAAGCTTTAAAAAATTTTTGGATTAGTATCAAAAATTTTTCCCGAATATTTTGCTTTTTAAAAATTTGCCGACCAGGGGGCAGGGTGGGGGATTCCGTGCCCCTTTTGTCCGATTGTGGCCAGGCCGCTAGGCCCCCCACGGAAGGACCCCTCTAAGGTTTTGAGGGCAACATTCCACTTCCCACTCCGGGAAATTCAATTTTTTTCCCCAATACACTCATATACCGAGTGGGAGTGAAAGCAGGGTGGGGGGGGATTCTTCCACAAAATTGGTCATCCAACCCCCTTTTCCCTGGAAAAACCCGTCTCCAAGGAGTTTGATAAAACCAATGCTCCCAAATGGGGATGACCATATGGTCCAACCCAAACCTATCCCAATTTTTCATAAATTTTAGATATGCAATGACTGTTTTTGGGCCCGTGGGCGTTTTTTTGGTAAAGATTCATACACCCCAAAGGTTTTGTTACGTAAGGGCCACCCAGAGGGGCCCTTGAACTTGAATAGTTTGAAATTATAGTTAACCCTCTTAGTCTGGACCCTTGTGTAAAATTTTTGAGGGTTGTAAGAAGGGTTGCAAAGGGGGGGAGGGACGAATCGGAGCGACATGGGGCTGAATCTCAGTGGATCGTGGCAGCAAGGCCACTCTCCCAAACTTACAATACCCCGTGCGTATTTAAGTCGTCTGCAAAGGATTTCTTTCATGCCCCCGGGTGGAAATCTTTAATTCAAGGCGGCCCGGACAAATTTTCCCGTATCCCGGGCTTGGCCAACACACGGCCTTTGGGGGCCGGAAGGGCCCCCCTACTGCTGGTCGGAAAACCGGGGAAAAGCAAAACGCAGGCGCCCCGGTTTGCCACCCCGGGATTCTGCCCTTAGAGGCGTTCAGTCATAACCCAAACCCCGGGGGGTGGGGCTTCCCCGCCACTGGCTTTTAAACCCCAAGCGCGATGCCCAAATTGTGCGAATAAAAGGGTTTCCCCTCTCGTATTAGGTTGGTTACTGTCGCGCCCGGCGGTCATCATTTAGGGAAAAAACCAAAAACCTGTCTCACAAACGGTCAAAACCCCCAAGCTCCGTTCCCTATTGGTGGGTGAACCAATCCAACACTTGGTAAATTCTGCTTCCCCAATGATAGGAAGACCCGACATCAAAAGGATCAAAAAGCAACCCCCGCTATGAACGTTTGGCCTGCCACAAGCCAGTTACCCCCCTGTGGTAACTTTTCGACACCTCTAGCTTAAAATTTCCCGAAGGTTTCAAAGGATCGAAAAGGCCACGCTTTCACGGTT
>JAVBHU010000463.1:15000-20000 GCA_034768395.1 Linum lewisii | reverse complement strand
AGGAACTCGTTCTCCACCATCGGGTCAGGGAAGGAGGCAATGAAGAGAGAGTGAGACCACGGTTCGATGCTCAAAGCCGGAGCCGTCCTCCAAACACTCAAAACCCACTCATGTGCATCACGTACAACGTTATGACGCCAGATCCGATGACCGCCAATGAGCTTAGACGTTGCAAAGCCACCAAACAAGTTCACCAAACGTGACCATAACGCACCGCTTAAACGAAAGAGGAAACAGAAAAAACGGACAAAGATCGAAGGGAGTACACCAGGCCACCGAGTACTACCAACACGCCGCAACGGCAACACGGAGACCGACAATAACATCGGGGAGCCAACTGCAACGGTCTACATGCGGAAAGATCAGGGAGGCCAGCGGAGGGCCGGAAACAGAAATTGACCATAAACCTTGAAAGGCCACTGACCACCAGGCGACCGCCGCGACCAGCCGCCGGCGACCGACGGCCGCGGCCGCGGCCACCACCTTGCCCTGGGGTGCCTGCGGATAACCAAGCAGTGCTCGGGACAGTGGCCAGGGTCAAGCGCACGGTCGGCCACCGAGGGGGGTCAGCACCACCCCCTATAGAGCAATTAGCAACTTTTCCCCTCTCCCACGGGTGACTCAATATAGCCGAGGGGTCACACCCCCCATAAAATCTTCATTTTAAGGAGTTTTGATCTGAAATTTTGCGAGATGTTAAGCATACCATAACCATTCATGATACAAAGTTTATAATTTTTGGATTAGATTAAATATTTCTCGAAATTTTTTTTGCTGCGCACCCCCGGATGCAGGGCCGAGAGCACGGACACGCCCGGGATGCCGGGCCGAGAGCCCCGGACACAGCCCGGATGCAGGGCGAGATCCCGGTCCAACCCGGATGCGGGCCGAGAGACCCGGGCCGCCCGGATGCACGGCCGAGAGCCCGGCCCTGCCCCTGCAACTTATGCCCGGGGGGAGTACGAAGCCAAGGGCCCCGAACAGCCGGATGCCAGGCCGAGCCCCCAAGCCCAAGGGCCCCGGGCACAGCCCGGATGCAGGGCCGAGATCCCGGTCCAACCCCGGATGCAAGCCGGGGCCCGAGGATCCCCCTGGGGCCGGGGGGACCCCGGGCCGCCCCCGATGCCCGGGCCGAGAGAGGGGCCCCCCTGAGGGGAAGAGCCCCGGGTGCCCCGATGGGGCCGAGTACGAAGCCCAAAGGGTGGACGCCGGGGGGCCCGGCCGAGACCCAAACCCAAAGGGTGGACCAGCCCCCGGGTGCAGGGCCCAAAACCCCGGGTGCCCCGGGTGCCGGGGGAGTGGGGGCCCGGGGGTCACGAAGCCCAAAGGGGGATGCCCGGGCCCGTACCCGGGCCAAAGGGCCCCCGGGTGTACGGCCAACCCAGAGCCGAGAGCCCCAAGAGCCCCCGGAGCGGGGAGGTTCCCAGCAAAGGAGGAACAGCCCCCCGGTGGGGCCGGTCACAGAGCCCCAGGGGGGGATACCCTTTTCAACCCTGCAAACCATTGCTAAAACTGCAAACACTGTCACACGACCTTGCAAACCTTCCCAAAAAAACGCCTATCCCCGCCTATACACGCCCCCGCCCCGCCGGGGCCCCCGCCCGCGCGGGCGCGCGGCGGGTGGGTGTGTTTATTGAAGCAGTGGCCACGGGGGGGGGTAGGTTGGTCTGGTGGGAAAGGTCGGAGCTACATAGCTTCGGAACCCCCTATAATGACCCCCTGAAGCTGAAAAAAGCCGCCGGCACCGAATGCCGGGGCGCACCGCCGACGGCCCGGGGGTCCCCAATTTGCCCCCCGGTGGCCTACGGGCGGTGGCCCGCCAGTTCCGGTGGCCCCGGGGGGTCGGAACCCCCCCATAGGCAAATAGACCCCTGAACCATGAAAAAAAACCGATGAAAAGAAGCGACCCCCGGCGATGCCCGGGGCGCCCAAGGGCCCGGGGCCCCTTTGCCCCCGGTGTGCCCCACGGAAAGGGGCCACGTCACGTTAGGCGGCCCCCGAGGGGGGTCGGCCCCCCCCCTTTGAGCAAAAAGCACTTTTCCTTTCCCCCGGGTAGAAACAAATTTGCCGAGGGTCACACCCCCCAAAATTTCTTTTAAGGAGTTTTGATGAAAATTTTGCGGTGTTAAGCTACCTAACCCTTATGGGCAAAATTTTTTTTTTGAATTTTTATTAAATATTTCCCGTTTTTTTCTTTTTTGTGGACACCCGGATGCAGGGCCCAGACCCCGGCCAGCCCCGGGTGCGGGCCGAGAGCCGGGCCCGCCGGGGGGCCCCGGGCCCCCGGGCCCCCCCGGTGAGGGGGACCCGGGCCACCCCCGAGGGGGCGGAGCCCCGGGCACCCCGGGATGCGGGCCCGGAACCCCCCGGGCCACCCCCGGTGCAGGGCCGAGACCCCCCGGCCGCCCCCTGATGTAGGCCGGGTCCCGGGGACCCCGGATAGGGCCGGGGCCCCTGCCGCCGGATGCGGGCCCCGGAGCCCGGCCGCCCGGAGCGGCCCAAGGCCCGGACCGCCCCGATGCGGGCCCGGCCACAAGCGGACCCCCGAAACCCGGAGTTAAGCATCCCAAAACCATTCGTGATGAAAAGTTTATATTTTGGTTGTATCAAATATTTCCCCGAATATTTTGCTTTTGATCCCGCCCATGGCTTTGTCGCCCGTGCCCTGCCCGTTCTGGCCTGGCCGACTGGACCCCACGGATGACCCCTCTAGGTTTTGATGGCAACTTCCACTTGCACCCCTGGACTTTTTTTTTCCCCAATACACTATAACCCGAGTGGGAGTGAAGCGGGGGGGGGAAAAGTTTTTTAAAAAAATTTTTTAACCACATGTGAAAGGATGCCATATGGTCCAATCCCCCTATCCCAAACTTTTCATCAATAAAGCAATGATGTTTTCGGGTGGGGTGTGGTCGATTCAACACCCCAAGGTTGTTACGTAGGGCCTAGACGGCCGGACATTAAAAGGTTGTATCTATATTCCCTTTTATTTGGCCCTTTGGTTTTTTGAGGAGTTGTAAGAAGGGGAAAAGGGGGGGAGGGACAAATCGGAGGACGGGGGGCGCCCGTGGAGTGGCGCAGGCCATTTCCCCCTAAAACCCCGTCGGATTTAAGTGTTGCAAAGGATTTATTCATGCTCGGGGGGAAAAAACATAATTCAAGGCGGCCCCCCCCCCCCCCCAAAATTTCCGTATGCGGGTTGGCCAACGCCGGCCCTTTTGGGGGGCCCGGGTGGCCCTACTGCTGGTCGGCAACGGGCCCCAACGCAGGCGTCGGTGCCGCCCCGGGTTTTGCTTAGGGCGTCAGTCATAATCCGGACGGTTTGCTTCGCGCCCAAGGCTTTTCAACCAGCGCGTGCCAAAAGTGCGAATAAAGGTTCCTTCGTACTAGGTTGGTTACTGTCGCGCGCCTCGTAGGGTAAAAAAACCTGCCACGCGGCAAAAAGTCACGTTCCCCATTGGTGGGTGAACAATCCCAAACTTGGTGAATTTGTTCACAATGATAGGGAAAAGCCGACATCGGGTCAAAGCAACGCGCTAGAACGTTGGTGCCACAAGCCAGTTACCCCGTGGTAAATTTTTTTTGCACCCCTGCTTCAAATTCCCAAAAGGGCTAAAGGACGATGGCCCCGTTTAGGTTCGTATGTCGGAAAACAGTCCCAAAAGGGTTTACCCTTTTTTTCCCAGAGATTTTCTGTTTCGTTGGTCATCTTTTGGACACCTGCGTTATCTTTTAACAGATGTGCCGCCCCCAAAACCCCCCCCGACAATGTCTTCGCCCGGATCGGCCCGCCGAAAAGGCCTTTGGTCCAAAAGGAGGGGCAGTGCCCCCTGATTTACGGAATAAATAAAAAAACGTTAAAAAGTAGTGGTATTTCAATTTTGCCGGAGCTCCCATTTTAAAATACACCTTAAAAACATTTCACAAAGTCGGACTAGGTCGTCAAAAGGGTTTCTTTCCCCCGTGTTTTCCCCAACCCCGTTCTTGGTGGGGTTTTGTGGATTTTTCAGGGACAGTGGGAATTGAACATTCATGGCGTCCTAATTAGATGCGGGATTTGGTACCTTGAGAGTCTAGTTACCCCCGGTTTCCCGCGCTTGGTTGAATTTTACTTTGACATTCGAGCACTGGGCAGAAATCAATTGGTGAGACCCGCAAGGCCATCGCTGTTTTTTTTTTAAATTAAACGTCGGTTTCCCCCTTGCCGTAATTTTGAGCGGTGTTCCCCGGGGGGAGGCCCCCGCGAAAGGCCTTTTCCAGCCGCCCCCCGGCGGCACGCGGGCCGTCTCGCGCGTGGCAGCTCGAGCAGTCCTGGGGCGGGTTAGGACTGGGCCCCGGGCCCACCCCTCAGACCCAACCCTTTTCCCCGGGGTTACGGATCTTTGCCCCCCCTTTTCCCACTTTTTCCTGACCAGAGGCTGTTCCCCTTGGGACGATGCGGTTTGAGTAGCCCGGGCGGGATGGATCGGTTGGATTTTCGGGGCCCCGGGGGCGCCCCGGAAACCCCGCGCGACGGCGGTGCTCTTGGCCCGCGGGCCCCTCCTGACGAGTCTTTTCCCGGGGGTGGGGGGCCCGTTAAACAGAAAAGAAACTTTCCCCGGGGCCCCCCGGCTTTCCCCGGACTCCCGTTGGTAGCCCCCGGCCCCGGTTGGGAAATTTTTAAAACCGACCCTTTTCGATGCTCGCGCGCGGACGGCTATCAGAGGGGTTTTCCCCCGTCTTTGGGATGTAAAGTGAAAGTGCCGTTCACTGGAACCTTTCCCCTTTCGGTTAAGTTTATTTAAATTTTTGTATACCCCCAAGATCGCACAAAGGGGCCCCGCCGGGCTCGGCCCTGGGTTTTGCAGCGACCGCCGCCCCCTTATCATCGGGGCCGGGCCCCTTCCCCTGACGGGGGGGTGGGGCGGTTAAGCGATCCATTTTCGGGGCTAGTTGTTCGGAGGGAGTTGTTACAACCCTTAGCGGTTTCTTCCTGACCCCCGCCCTGCGTTTAATGACCC
>JAVBHU010000463.1:7500-10000 GCA_034768395.1 Linum lewisii | reverse complement strand
GCCAAGGGCCTCGGACACAGCCCCGGATGCAGGGCCGAGAGACCCGGCGCTGCCCCGGATGCCGGGCCGGAGGAGTCCCGGATGCCGAGCCGAGTCACGAAGCCAAGGGCCCGGATGCCGGGCCCAGCTACCGAGCCAAGGACCCCGGATGTACGGCCAAGCCACAGAGCCGAGAGACCCGAAGAGCCCCGGATGCAGGGCCGAGTTACCGAGCAAAGGACCCCGGACACAGCCCGGATGCCGGGCCGAGTCACAGAGCCGAGAGCAGGGGTGCATGACACCCTTGTCAACACACTTGTCAAACCCACTTGTCTAACACACTGTCAAACACACTGTCACACTGACTCACTCTGCTAACACACTGCTAACACACGCCTATCACACGCCTATCACACGCCTATCACACGCCACGCCCGCGCCCGCGCCGCGCCGCGCGCGCGCTGCGCGCGTGTGTGTGTGTTTATTGAAGCAGTGGCCACGGACGGTGAGCACGGTCACGGATATGGTCATGGTCGGCAACGGTCGGAGACCTACTATCAGCTTCGGACACCCGCTATAATAGACCCACTGAACGCTGAAAAAAGCCGACCGATCACCGAATGCCGGCGGCGACCACCGCCGACGGCCGGCGGTCCACCAATCTTGCCCCTGGTGTGCTCACGGACGGTGGCCACGCTCACGTTCACGGTCGGCCACCGAGGGGGTCGGCACCACCCCCTATAGAGCAAATGACCCACTGAACATGAAAAAAAGCGACTGACCACCGAATGCGACCGCCGGCGATAGCCGGCGGCGACCGAAGGCCGGCGGCCCACCCTCCTTGCCCCTGGTGTGCCTCACGGACGGTGGCCACGCTCACGTTCACGGTCGGCCACCGAGGGGGGTCGGCACCACCCCCCTATAGAGCAAATAGCAACTTTTCCTCTCTCCCACGGGTAGACATCAATATAGCCGAGGAGTCACACCCCCCCATAAAATTTTTCATTTTAAGGAGTTTTGATCTGAAATTTTGCAGAGATGTTAAGCATACCATAACCATTCATGGTACAAAGTTTCATAATTTTTGAATTAGTATTAAATATTTCCCGAATATTTTTCTTTTGATGCTGGACACCCGGATGCAGGGCCCAGAGCCCAGTGCCAGACCCGGATGCAGGGCCCAGAGCCCCCGGGCCAGCCCCGGATGCAGGGCCGAGAGCCCCCCGGGGGAGCCCCCGGATGCAGGGCCGAGAGCCCCGGGCCAGCCCCGATGCAGGGCCGAGAGCCCCCGGGCCAGCCCCGGATGCAGGGCCGAAACCCCCGGGCCAGCCCGGATGCAGGGCCGAGAGCCCTGAGCCAGCCCTGATGAGGGCCGGGTCCCGGGCATCCCGGATGCAGGCCGAGATGCCGGGCCCAGACCCGGATGCAGGGCCGGAGCCCGGCCAGCCCGGATGCAAGGGCCCAGAGCCCCCGGGCCAGCCCCCCATGCAGGGCCGAAACCACAGAGCCGAGAAACCCGAACACCGGATGTTAAAGCATGCCATAAACCATTTTGTGATGCAAAAGCTTTATAATTTTTGGATTAGTATCAAAATTATTTCCCGAATATTTTGCTTTTTGATGCGACCATGGCTTGTCCGATCCGTGTCCGTGTCCGATTCGTGGCCCTGGCCGACTAGGACGCCACGGATGAGCCTCTAAGGTATTTATGGCAACATTCCCCTTGCCTCCTGGATTCAATTTTTTTGCCCAATAAATCTATACGACGTGGGGGTGCAAGCGAGTGGGGTGGGATTCTTCCACAGATTTGGGCATCCAACCCCCTTCCCGGAAATCGTTCAAGGGTTTGATATAAACCCCATGCTACGAAATGAGGATGACCATATGGTCCAATCCCCTTGCCAACTTTTCATCAATAGATATGCAATGACTGTTTTCGGCGTGGGCGTGGGGGTCAAAATTCATACACTCCAAGGTTTTTTACGTAAGGGACCATCAGACGGCCCTGACCTTGAATAGTTTTACTTATGTTAACCCCCTTTTGTTGGCCCTTGTGTAAATTTTTTAGGAGTTTAAGAAGGGTTGCAAAGGGGGAGGGACGAATCGGAGCGACTGGGGCTGTTCAGTGGATGTGGGCAAAGGGCCCTCTTTCCACTTACAATACCCCGTCGCGTATTTTAATCGTTGCAAAGGTTCTATTCACTGCTCGGTGGAAAAATAATTCAAAGGGGGCCCCCAAACTCTTTTTTATGGGGCTTGGCCAAGACACGTGCCCCTTTGGGGGCCGGAAATGGCCCCCATGTGGTCGGCAATCGGGAGCGAACGCAGGGGTGGTGCCCGCCCCGGGTTTCTATTGAGGCGTTCAGTCATAACCGCGCAGGTGCTTGCGCCCCTGGCTTTTCAACCAAGCGCGATGAAATTGTGGAACAACGGTTTTCCTTTACTGGTTGGATTATGTCGCGCCCGGGTCACAGTAGGGAAAACAAACCCTGTCTCAGGAGGCAAACCCCGTCACGCCCTT
>JAVBHU010000462.1:0-21353 GCA_034768395.1 Linum lewisii | reverse complement strand
ATTGCCCAACCCAACCCAGTGGTTTCAATCCTAATTCATTCAATTCTCAGAAAACCACCATAACCCCTTACCCTTAGGTAATTTCCGCGAATGTTCGCTCTTCGAATTAACTACCAAGATTAATAACCGCCCTTGGTTCACTTCTGCAACAAAAAAAACTAATGGTGCAATTGATTAAAAAAACAATGAGTTACTTTTACTTTTGATGTATCCTGGCCCCAAGCCCGGGCTTGGACAAAAACTGATGCCGACCGGCCCCAGCAACTGATGCGGGCCGAGAGTACATCAGGCCTAGACCTACACCAGCCACCCCCGGGGAGCTAGGAGAGCAAAAGCCCGGAGCAAAAAGGCACCCCTCGGAGGATGCTGTTCCTCAAAGGAACCAAAGGGCCCAGCTCCTACTGAAGCCAAGATCATACTGATATCGACAGGAGCTGATGTTGGCCGAGCCCTAAACGGCCCCAAAACGGCCTAGCACTATGTCTAGGCCCCAAACCGACTCCCCAAAGCTCCAGAGCTTAAAATGGGCATTTAAAAGACACTCCAAAAGGCATCCTTGAAAACCCTTTCCCTTTAGACAGAAGTCAAAAGGCTCGGCAGTTTTGAGAAGGCCAAGTTTTGGCCAAACCGAGCCCGGACTGATGTCGAAGTCACAGAGGGGGAAACTTATGGCGAGCCCCCAATTGGCTCGGGCCTTTTTGGAAATATCAAGTACTTGGATAGTTTGGGCCCTCAAGGAGCCCCCTCCAACAAATGGAGCTTGAATTTGGAGTAGAAAAATCAAAGGAGATAGGGCTAGAACAAGTCCAAAGTGATGCTTGGCTAAGCACCCAAGGAGTGGAGCTCGGATGCTGACCGAGGGAGCCAAAAACTACGAGATAGGACAGGCCATTCCTGGGGCCTGACCAATGAAGGATGATGACATAAAGGGACAGGGACATGAAGAGAAGATGCCAGGATACATCCAAGCAAGGAATCTAATCAAGCTAGGTTTTCCCCGTTTTGGATAGATTCCTATGTTGACGAAGATTGGCGAATTTGGGCACAGGGGAGACAAATTTTTGGGCTGAATCCCAACATAAAAGGTTAAACCCCCCAGGGACGTTTAAATAGTGATTGAAAAAGGGGATTATTTTTCTATTTTATTTGGTATTTATTTGGCAATTTCTCCCAGAAACCTATTCTGCTGTATTTTGGATTTTTAGCCTCCTTTTAGGAGTTTAGTTTAGGTAGGATTCTTTTCCCTATGGGATTGGAATCCGAATTTTTTCTTTTTTTAGTCTAGGTTAGGATTAGTTAAATTTCCTCTTTAGGTTTTCTAATTTAGGATCTTTTTATTTCTTTATTTTATTCTTATTTAGGAGTAGTGTTTAGGGAGGAGAGTTGTTCCCTCACCTATATAAGGAGGCGCGGCCCACCCTTGTACGACGACTTTTATAAAAAATAAACCCCTTGATAGAACTTTGTTCTTGAAACCTTTGTTGTATCTGATGTTGCGATAATGAATGTTCGACTATATCATCAAGGATCATCTCTTGGGCTTGGCCTCATCGGACTTGATACTTCTGGTTCTAGCTGTTATATAGCTAACGGGTCAAAGTCTCTTCGCCCCCGGTTCTCGACGGTTCTACCTCGTTGCACGGTCTGAACTTGCGGTGTTTCAAGGGTCATCTGCCACGGTATGCAGCGGTTCACATCAGTTGGTATCAGAGCACGGTTCAGCTCAAGGACACAATCTATCCCAAGTCTTCAGGTTTGAAACCCTGGATTTCATATCTTACTGCTTTTTAGAAAATAGCTTCAAAAATTCCCTTCTATTTCAGTTCTTGTTTTCAGTTTTTGAGTTTTGTAAGGCAGAAAAAGCTAGGTGGCATCATACCATCAAGAAAAATATCCAAAGAGTCAGAAAAAACAGTAAAATACTCAAAAAATCAAGCAAGGTCACTTGCCAAGTTCTTTATTTTCGTTGTTTAGTGTGTTTAAGAGAGGGGATAGATTAGCTTTCGTTGATTGTAGTGATTCACGAGCCACGACTACTTTTAGCCATTAAGTTGTTTTTGCATCGAGTCTAGAAAATAGAGTACTAGAAAATTTATATTAGAAAAGGTTTTTGGGTGATCGTGTTACACTAACCATGGCGAAAGGGATCTATGTCTATTGGAGCTTCAGTGCCTGATTGCACGCTTAGCCTACAGAACATGAATATTCTTTTAAAAGGTTAGTTGAAGACAGGAAAAGGCAACACCGTGCCCAAAGACTCAGCCCCACACCGAGCCTGCCCGAGCGATGCACTTGCCCAGCACCGCGCCGAGCAGCGCTCAGCACACGAGCGCCTGCCCAAGCACCAGCGCTCGAGCAGTGACCAGCACCGACGCGGCGCCAGAGCGCCGACTGGAGTCAGCGCCGACCGGAGCCAGGCCCGACGGCGCCCAGCGCCCGTCGCTTCGACCAGCGCCGATGCCGATGGTTCCCAGCGCGACGACCTGGTTCTAGCGCTTGACCAGCACCTGTCCCCAGCACCCGGAGCAGCCCCAACACCGAACCAGCACCGGCCCCAACACGGCACCCCAGCGCCTGCCCCGACCCTCAGCACCCATCCCGGCAAAACCAGCGCCGCCCCGGCGCCCAGTGGTTTTCAATCCTAATTCATTCAATTCTCAGACACACCACCATAACTCCTTACCCTTAGGTATAAGTTCCGCGAATGTTCGCTCTATCGAATCTAATACCAAGATTAATTAACCGCCTTGCGTTCACTTCTGCAACGAAAATAACTGGTGGCAATTGATTAGAACAATGAGTTACTCTCTTTTGATGTGTTCTGGCCACCCAAGCCCGGCTTGGACACAACTGATGCCGACCGGCCCCAGCACTAATGTCGGGCGAGAGTACATAGGCCTAGATCTACACCAGACCACCCCGGAGCCAGGAAGCCAAAGCCCGGAGCAAGAAGACACCCCTGGGAGGATGTGATCCTCAACCAGGCACCAAGGTCAGCTCTACTGAAGCAATATCAGACTGATGTCCGACAGGAGCTGATGCTAGCACCAGCCCTGACCCGAACCCTAGACGAGCCTTAGTACTATGTCTAGGCCCCAGACGACTCCCGCAAGCTCCATAGCTCAATAGCACTTAAGACACTCCAGAGGAATCCTTGACAACCTAGCCCAGACAGAAGTCAAAAGGCTCTGACAGATTTGAAGAAGGCCAAGTTTTGAGCAAACTCGAGCACCGGACCTGTTGTCGGACGTCACAGAGGAGCACTTATGGCGAGGTCCCAATTGGCTCAGGCCTTTTGGGAAATATCAAGTGCGTTGGATAGTTGAAGACCTCAGGAGCACCCTCCAACAAATGAGCTAAATTTGGAGGAGAATCAAATGAGATAGGGCTAGAAAATCCTAGTGATGCTTGGCCTAAGCATCAAGGAGTGGAGCTCGGCTGCTTGATCCGAGGGAGCCAACACTAGGAGCTAGGATAGGCCACCTCCTGAGCTGATCCAATGAAGGATTCTTGGACCATCAAGGAGCATGACATGCAGAGTGTAACATCCCCGCCCAACCGAAAGGTTAGAACTCAAGTCTGGGTGACTAGAGTGCGGAAAAGGTACTTAAGAGGGTCTTTAAGGTCTGGACGTTTGGGTGTGTGCGGGTTGAAGTTGCAAAAGAGGGGAACAGTGTACAGTACCAAAAGTGCTGATTTTTGACCCTAAAGTGCGCAGACGCACTTTTGGAAGTGCAGGCGCATTTTCGTGCATAAAAGGCGGATTCCAGCACGGAAATTCACAATTCCTTCCTCTTTTTTCCCCCAACTTCGTTTTTTGAGAACTGAAATCCCCAAGTTTCAATCCTTGATTCCGGGAGTTGTAGAACTCCGATTTGCGATCGTTTGTTGCTAGCGTTCGTGGCGAGAGAGGAGAGATCGCACATCGTGGTAGGTGGTGGAGTACGGATACTGTCGGTGAGGAGGAGAAGAGCTACGACTTTGGGTGGTAGTGGCTTGGGTCGTTCGGGTTCCGGGAGTTGTTTTAGAGCCTCGTCTTTTGTCAGGTGAGGGTTTGCGTACGATAGGTAGAATTGGTCGACGTGAGGAGTTGAAACTTTTTGGGCTTAGAAGAATGTAGGGCATTGCAGGACATTGAAAGAGAGTAAAAGGGGATTTCGTTATGTGATTGATTGTGAGTATTTGCGATTGTTGTTGGTTGTTGTGATGCTTGATGATATGATGAATTGCATGATGATAGCAGGCTGTTATTATGTGCGATGAATGGGGGAAAGATTAACCTTGAGGCTTAATGGATTGGATGTAGTAACGAGTGTAGGAGGGAGGGGTATGATGTTGTAAGTGTATTTCTGCCTAGATTGTTAATCTGTGGTTGCAGGAGGGGTGTCCTGCCAATGTGGGGTCGCCCTTAATTGACGACAGGTGGATGGTCCACAATGTGGGGTCATCCAATGAAGGACGTACAGGAGGGTAACCTACGACTCATGACATGGCTTCCCTGTACTTGCAAGGTGGGGGTGGCCGGTGAGCTAGCGTTTACCCTTAAATGTTTGTGTCGTGGGAGGGTTGATGACTTGTGATGTGTGGTTATGTGTGATGTGGAATTGTGATGATGCTATGTGTGTGTGTGTGTGGTTGTGGGGAGGTGTGTGAAATGAGTGCACGTGGTGTGTTTGGATATGGTTGAGTATGCGATTGATGTTGATGTTGGTGGTGGGAATTGATGTGAGTCTGATGGTTGGATTGGTTTATGCGAATAAGCTATGGGATGAGTATGACAGTTGGTTTGGCAGTGTGAGTAATTGGTTGTTTTGGGATTGATGATAGAACCGGTAGGAGCCCACACTGCCCACTTGAGATGTGATGAGTTGTGCCCGGTTCACGTTGGTGAATCACTCTGGTTAGCTACCAGGGATTTCTGTTGAGTCGGTTTGTCGAGTGGTCCCGGGTCAAGTACCTGGGATTATGGTTGTGGAAATCGGTCTACGTTGGGTTAGATCACCTGGGTTGTATTACCGGGGATTGTTGGCCGTAAAGTGGTGGGTGGAGAAACCCCTGGGCCTAATAACTCCCCTAGAATTTAATGAGTCGAGTCTTGTTGTGACAGTATGATGGGGTGGAGTCTGGGGACAGGGGTTGGTAGTGTTGTGTTGGTTGTGTTGTAATGTGAAACTGTGAATTGCGAGTTGTGTGGTTGAAGTATGAAGTGGGTGCTATTCGTGTTGGAAGATGTATTGTAATTAAGTGTTGTATCGTGTGTATGATGACTCGTTGAGCTATTATATTGCGGTATGAGATTGACCGGGTGCTGTTGTAACCTGATAGTGTGTTGTAGTGAGGATTGAGACTTGTGTACATTGCTGAATTTTATTAATTGTGTGTTGGTGGAGGTAAGTTCTTGTGTGTCCCCTGTAGCATGCTAGGATTAAAATGATAATGGCTGTGTCAGATTCGTTGTGTTGTTTTGGTGCGGAGTTGGGTAACTCCTAGGCTAGGTTCGGGCATAGGTAGACCCAGTGGGTTCACTCAGTTTCATTAGGAAGCTGCCCCCCCAGTTTCTCTTTTCAGGTGTTCGGTTGAGTTCGGAGGAGTTGCGGTTGGGTTGTGAAGTGAAGATTAGGAAGTATTGTGGGTGACCATTGTTTTAATTTTAGTTTTCATTTGACACCTTTGGTTGGGAATTTTGTAATCTTTTTGAGATTTGGTTTCAGATTTTGATTTTATGAAATGAGGCCTTCAGTTGATTTTGAGTTATTTTTTTAACGGAGAGTTTTTTCTGTTTCGCTGGTTTTACCCTTTTCTTTTAAAGCTGGTTTTAAGTGCACTCAAACAGTTCGACACGGGTGAACCCGGGTGGGTTTGGGAGGGGTGTTACACAGAGAAGTTCCCAAATACACCCAAAAGCAAGGAATCCTAATCAAGCTAGGATTTCTCCGTTTTTGGACAGATTCCTAGTCTGACGAAGATTGCAATTTGGGCCACATGAAGATAAATTTGGGCTGAAAAACCAACATGAAAGTTGAAGCCCATGACGTCTACTAGTGATCTATTAAAAGGGTTTTTTTTTTATTTTATTTGGTATTTTTTTTGGCAATTTCTCCGAAACCGTTTTGCTGTATTTTGGGAAATTTTCAGCCTCTTTTCGGGGATTTTCTAGTTTAAGTAGGATTTTTTCCCTTTGGGATTGAAATCCCAATTTTCCTCTTTTTAGTTAGGTTAGGATTAGTTAAAGTCCTCTTTAGGTTTTTAATTAGGACTCTTTTTATTTCTTTTTTTTTATTCTTATTTGGGGAAGTAGTGTTTGGGGGAGGAGAGCTTGTTCCCTCCCCTTTATAAGGGGGGCCCCCGGGGCCACCTTGTACGAAAAACTTTTAGGGAAATAAACCCATTTGATAGAACTTTGTTCTTGAAACCCTTGTTGTATCTGCTTTGTTGCGATACTGAAGGTTCGATTATCATCAAGGCATCCCATCTCTTGGCGTGGCGTCATCGACTTGATACTTCTGGTTCCTAGTTATATAGCTAACGGGTCAAAGTCCTCTTCGCCCCGGTTCCTGAGGTTCTACCTCATTGCAGGGGTCCAACTTGCGGTGTTCAAGGGTCATCTGCCCACAGTTGCAGCGGTGCACATCAACTTTCAAAAAAACCCAATAAGTTACTCTAGAAGCGGATCAACCCACGAAAGGTACACTCCCAAATTTAATAGGTTAATTGATTGATTTGATGTTCTAAAGTAAGGTGGATGTTTGCCACTATCCTTAGCTTAACCGAATCTAATTAGGTGATAAGCTAGACAAGAAACACAGACAATGAAGAACAAAACAATCACGCAAGAGAAACTGTTGAATTTAAATCTAATTACCACCAATTTGTGACCGCTTTAAGCCCGGGTCACTTTTGGGTTTATCTAATAAGCTCTAGAGTTTAGCTACTCATGACTATAACAAAAGAAACGAAAAATACAAAGGAGTTCATCATCAAGGAATAAAAAGATAAGGATTGAAAAACCTAATTCTGACGACTCAGGCAGCTCCGATCTTTGGCAATCTTCACTCCTAGCTCCGAGCACTCCGATGGAAAGATGGCGTCAAAAATCTCTCGGAAAAATCTGAACTCTTCTTCAAGCTCTCAAGTCTGGAAGTTAAATCCCAGAATAAGGTTTTAATAATTGGGGCCGTCGACTGCTTTATATAAGTTTTCCAACTCAGTGCCCAAAAAGGAGATACTTCTCGGTGGGGAACTTTGAGAGTTTTGCCGAGAACTTTAGTGTAAATGTCCAGCTAAATCTCGACGAGATTTCTTCATGCATTCCTTCATAGGTTTCGGTGAGAAATTTGAGACTTCTCGCCGAGAATTCCAGTGTAATTTATTTTCTGCACACGACGGTATTTGGCCATTGATTTTGGATGAGTCTTTGGCAAGAATTATGAGGGTTTCGCCGAGAATTTGGTGCTGGGCAGGAGGAAATCACTTTTCATTGGTTTAATTTCTGGGTTCGATTCCCGGGGAATTCGTCGAGGCTCCATGCTTCCCGAACACGTCCAAGGCAAAATAATGATGGTCAAACATGTGTACTCATAGAGACGCTAAAAAAAACACATCAAATAGACCCATAAGGGGCCAAAGTAACCAAAACGATATGAAATAGTGCAATTGAGTGAAAACACCCTAAACTACCCAAAAAACCGTGTTTCAAGCAAGGGAAATGTCACTTAAATGGGGTTGATAATCACGTTAATTTAGTGTCATCAATTATTGAAATAAAAAAACTTGTTTATAATAAGAGTGTTCATAGGAAATGTTTATATAGAAAACTGTTTTCTTTTTTTCTAAAAAAATTTAATGTTTGTATGTAGAATTTTAGAATAGACTGTTTTATCCCTTTTTTAAAGGTGTTGGGAGATCCCTACATAAAGGGGAAGGAATAAAAGAGGGTATTTTTTTTGGTAAGAGAGCGGGGCGAGGCCTTAATCATTAGAATAATTGAACGATTTGAAAACCCATAAGTCGAAGGTAAGTGTAAACCAAGTTAGCATTTAAAACTGAGATTAATGAGTCCCCGAAGGGTAATGACCCCAAGTGCCAAAAAACCACCCGCGCGGTTCCCCTCCCTAAAAATAGGGGGTTTGGTTTTCCCCAAACCCCTTTACGAAGCATTTGAAACCCCCGACTCCTGCGTGTTGTGAGTGGGAAATATCGCCCTCATGAAAAGATTAATACACCCTTAGAGTAAACCCTGGACTCGACCTTCCTTAACCCATAATCCATGCGTTGGGCCCTGCAATAGCACTCTCAACTTGAGCTGATGAAATCGCTGATGTTCATTGTGAAGGCTAAGAAAGTCCGCGTTGGATGACCCCCCCTGCTGCAGTTTCCCCCAAAGTCGTTTAAAAAAGCCTTTGTTTTGTTAATAGTAAAAACCCCCCCGTGAGGCCATTCCCCAAGCAATGTCACCATCTGCTTTTTTTAATTCCCCAAGCCCCCACCCTAATTTTGAGCAACGGACGCCCCCTACCAAGAAGGCCAAAAGGAAAACCGTCTTTGCGAGTCCAAATTGTCGGAGAAGATTCTAGCTTTTCTGTTTCCAAAAAAACCAGCAAAGACTAAAGCCAGACTCCTTTTCTGAAGATAAATGAGGGATAGCTATTTCACAATTTTTCCGGCCGAAAGTGCATTTAGCAAAAGAGGCATATTATGCCCAAACAACTTAAGCGAACCTAAATCTTGGGAATAGAATTGAGGTTTTCGTTGACCGGGAAAAGGGGGGCTTCCAGGATTGTACATAAGCTTCTTCCCCTTTGCTCGAAAGGAGAAACGATTTTGTCCCCCAATAGGGAAATTTTTAAACTTATTGTGGCCCCTTTTTTCCCAAGTTTATCCAAAGCTCTTCCCGGTCTAGAGACACAACACCCTCTATGTAGAAAATTAAGGTGGATTTAACGAGAATTTTTTGGGGTTCAACCCCCAAAACCCAACCATCCTCCCCCCGATTTTGTTAGGCAGGTTTTTCACCAAGCTTTAAACCCCATCCTAATTCAGTCTGTCTCCAGCTTTGTGATATTTGTTTTAGTGCGTCAACAAAATCAGAAACTGTTTTTTAAATGAGGATCCCCGTTGAGAAAAGTAAGATCGAGGGGTTTTCCCCGTCTAGCCAAAACCGGGGCCCAAAATTGGGTTATGGCATTTCTGCTGTGACCTACTTCCTTTGAGCATAAACCCAGCTGGTTTAAAACCCCCTTTCCCCAGCCCGCAGAGAGAGCGAGTGTGGGGGGGGTTTTACCATCGCTTGTCCCTTAAAAATTTGTGTGAAACAAAGGATCCATAAGGGTTCCGATCCTTGGGAAAAAAAATGCGGCTTAGTCATATACGTCGGTTTAGAATCTTGCGAGCGAGACCCAAACCTCCCTTTTTCTTTCGGCAAAAAATTTTTTCCAAGAAAAAAAGATGAGTTTCCCCTTTTGTTGGCGAGGACCCCGATGAAGTCATGGATCCCTTTTTTCAATCTCGAACGGTGTAACGGGCAGCAAAGAGGTCTTTATGGATCACGCATTTTCACGCGGTGTAGTGAAATAACTATAAAAAACAAAACAAAATAGATCTTTACAGGTCTTTTCTAAAGATATCAAATGAGTCGGCAGATTACTCAGGTTTAACACAAGTTTGGTAGGGGGATTCCCCTGATTTAATCTATAAAGCGGAAAAAAGAAATGAAAACAGAAAACAATTGAAAGTTTTGGGTTTACTTAAAAGCGACAGACAAGCTTAGAAATTTGAATCCCCCCAGATCACCAGAAATTGCAATCACAAGACCAGGGTTTTTGACCTAATTCATTCGTTCTAGCCCACCATAACCCTAACCCTTTGGGTTTAACTGGCGAACTTTTTGCTCATCGATCTCCAAAATTTTTTCTCTCGAGGATCACATCGATTTCAAAAGGTTTGTGAAATCGGGGGTAGCATAAAAAGTGGGGGTTCGGGACCTTCTTTTGAAGGCTTCAAAGGCCTCTTTTGTTGTGTCCCCCCAAGGAAAAAGGGACACCTTGTTGTCAGGTTGTGGGGCACAATGGGTTGAATCCCTTACAAATCTCTGGTAGAAGTAGCCAATCCATGAAAACTCCTAACATATGATGTTTGAGAAGTTGGCCAGGGGGTTTTATAGCTTTATCTTGTCTTCTCCCCTAATACCCGTGAGAACAAAAAAGCGAAAAAAGCAAGGTATTTGCAGAAGGTGCGTTGTCATGTTAGCATAGAGGTTTCTTTACTTGGGTTTTAAGAAATTTTTAGATCCCCCAGGTGGTTATTGATTCTTGGAGTAGATAAAAATGTCTCAAATTTAAAACAAAAAATTTCCCAATGTAGGTCTAAAATTTATTCTTTTAACCTCATGAAATACTAGGTGCATTTTAACCCAAAAAGGGAAACCCCTCCCCTAATAGGTAATTTGGTTTTTAAGGTGTTTTCCTTTATCATTTCCTTATTCGGTTTGGGGGGAGCTGACTTAAGTAATTTTTTTAAAAGTGGTGGACCCTGAATATCAAGCTTATTAATTAGGGATGGGGGGTCGATATTAACGAAAAGTTTTTGTAGTGGCAATCAACACCACCCCCCTTTTCTTTTTTCTTGGGGATAGGAGCTCCAGACACAAGGGTATGTCTTTTGACTACCCTTTTTCCCTAGCTTTTTTATTGGATTGTTTTTTTTTAGTCTTTTGGTTGGTGCGGTACGGTTTTTGGGCAAGGAAGCCCCGGGGGGCACCAAGTCTATTTTGGGGTTAACTTTGAGGGGGGGCCCACTTGGGGGTTCTTGGGGGGAAACATAATTTTTAAATATTAAGGAATAAACAACCTGGAAATAAAATATTGGGTTAGAAACAAGTTTTTGTAGGGAGACCATGGGGGTTTTCCTAGAACGGGTTTTTTGATTATAGGGGGGAGGGTTTTATCTTTCCGTCTCATTTTTTACTCTTGGATTTTGGGTCTTGAATTTGTTTTTTTTACTAAGGGCCATTTTTGTTCTTCTTTTTAGTCTTGAGCTCTTTTTTTTTTTAAGGGCCCTTCTTTTGTTTTGAAAATTTCTGTTGGTGTGGTTTTTGTAGTGTAACATCCCCCCAACCGAACGGGTTAGACCAATTTTGGGGGGGGTGGGGCCCGGTTTAAGAGGGTCTTAGGGGGGGGGGAATTTTTGGGTGTGCCCCGGGTCGAAGTGAAAAGGGGGAATTGAACAGTAAAAAAGTGCTCTTTGGGCCCTAAGGGGCCAGGCGCACATTTGGAATGTGGGACTTTTCTTAATTCAAAAAAATTGGGAAAAATTTTAAAAATTTGGGCCCTTTTTGGGGTCAATGGCGCCGGCGCACATTTTGAATCAGGGCACTTTTTTGTGATAAAGGACGGAAAATGAAGAACCCCCGTATTTTCTTTCCCCCTTTTTTTTTCCCCAAACCTTTGGGAAAACAATTCAAAAAACTTCGAAGGTGTTCCCGGGGTGTGAGGGGATTGATTCCCGTTTTTTTGCTAGGTTGTAGCGACGGGAAAGGATCGCTAATCGTTTTGGGGTTTTGGGGTTTGGGGGTCGGGCGTAAGAAGAGAAAACCGTTTTTGGGGTTGGAGTTAGTTTTGGGGAACTAAAAGAGATTAGAGCCTGTTTTTTCGTGAGGGCTTGGGTTTTTTGTGGGTGTTTGGACGGTGGGAGTTTAATTGGCCTGAACAATATTGGTTATGTTTTAAAATTGTGAGGTAAAAGGGGAAACTTTCTGTGTGTTTTTGATTGTTTTGATGATTGTGTTTTTGATTGTTTGTTGTTTTGATATAATTGGGGTTGGGTTTACGAAATAAATTGTTTTGGATGATAAAAAAGTTAGGGGTTTTGGGAGATGAGTGCAGTGTTTTGTTTAAAATTTTTGGAATGAGGGGGCCCCCCCAATGGGGGGCTTGATTAAGGGAACAGGGGGTGCCCCCCAACTATGAATGGCCTCCGTACTTCGGTGGGGGTGGCGGGATAGCGGCCCCTTTTGGGTTTATTGAATGTGATTGGGTTTTGGCTGGGGTGGAACCCCCGGGGGTGTATGAAAGGTTTTTTGTTTTAAAGGGTATGGTTGGGCCTTGTGGAATGAGCTTTTAGATTGGTTTGGGGTTTGGGGTTTTTAAGTCAAGTAGAATGAAGGACCCCCTACCCCCCCCAATTTTTGTAGAGTGATTCCGGGGTGAACCTAGGGGGTTTGGTTGTTGATTTCCAAAAAGGGGCCCCCGGGGGGGGCGTGTGGTTTTCTTGGAGGAAGGATCCAAAGGGGTGGTGTGTTATTTATGGGGAAAAAATTTTGGGGGGGGTGTGTCGAGGATTGCCCGGGGGGGGTGGGGTTTGGGAAATCCTTGGCGCCAATTTAATCCCCTAGTTAACTAATGTGTATTTGTTCCGGGGGTTTTATGATGACGATGGGGTGATGGAGATGGTGTATGTGGGGGTTTTATGAATATTTGTGGTTTTATATTTGAATTTTTGCTTGAGAACGAGAATGCCAAGTGATCCCAGAGTTTGGGAATTAAAATAGGAAAGGGGGGTTGGGGGTTCATTGTTGATGTCTTGTGCGGAGTTGGGGGCCCCCCTAGAGTGGCAATGAGTGGGTGGGTTCTCAATTTCAATAGGAAATTGCCCTTTTTTCCCCTTGGGGGCTGTAAGAGAGGGGGTGTGGAGCCCGGGGTTGAGGGGGGTTCGGGAAGTGTGGATGAATATGAGGTGAAGATGGTCCTTAAGGTTGACCTATTTTTATATTTCGTGATTGGGAAATTTGGGATTTTACTGGTTTTTTGAAAATTTTTGTTTATGTTGGTTTTAGAGTTTATGAAGGATTTGGAGTTGTGAAGGTTTAGTTTTTTTGGTTATGGGGTTCACTGAATTTTTTAAAGTTGGGTTTGGTTGGTTCTTTGTCGCTTTTCATGGGAAAAACTGAACGGTTTAACCGGGTTTGACGAGCTGTTGGGTTGGGTGTTAAAAGGTTCAGGTGGGGTTTGTCGGTTAGGTTGTTATTTTTTTTTTTTTGGGGGAAAATTAACTTTTGGGAGGGGGATTAAAAAACCCCGGGTAGGGAAAAACTTCCCCCGGGGGTTTTTGTAAATTTTTAAAATGGGGGGGGGATGTTTTGAAATCAAATGGGAATTGAGTTGTTTAAATTTCTTTGGCGGTCAACTGAAATTTTTAAATTTGTCCTCTGAGTAAAAACCCCATCGGGGGAAAAGTCACTTGGGTCACCCAAAGATGGAGAGTGGGGCGGGGTTTTTTCGGCCTGGATTTAAAGGGTTTGGGAAATTCAGTGATTTCGTGGGGAAAAGGGGCTGATCGGCTGGGGCTGGCGATGGATTGGTGGTGCAACAAAAAGTTCTTGAGGGCTGGATTTGAGGATGGGGGGGTTTTGCAAGAAGACTTCTTGAAAAAGGGCATTTTTTGGGGAAGTGGGGGGAAAAGCCCTTGGGGGGGGGGGTTTTACCCCTGTGGGGTTTGAGGGGGGGTTTTGGGGAGTTCGTGCCCTTTTTTTCCCCGGTATGGAGGGGGGGACCAGGATTTCCCGGGTGGTGGGGTGGGGAAGTGGTTTTGCCTTCCTATGGAGTCCCAACCCCCCCAATGGTAGTGATTGTGGGGAGCAAAAGTTCCCCCGGGGTTTTAAAGGGGGGTTTGGGGTGGGTTTCGGGGGGGGGGTCTTTTTGGGGTGACTGGGGATTTGGTGGGGGTTTGAAAGGGGCTGTTTGGAGAGGGATTTATTGAGTGGGAAGAAGGGGAAAAAGGGGGAAAAGGCGTGGCTCACCTTCTCCTTGGGTTACTCAATCACCGGCAAAGATTTTTCAGTTTTTTTTGGGGGCCCCGGGGGGTGTGCAGTCTCCCCGGGTTCGGGTTTTTTGGTGTGTTTCTTTTTGTGGGCAGGGGTCTAAGGTAATTCTCCCCGGGGGAGTTTGCCCCCCCATCGGGGGGTTTGGGGGAAAAAAGGGCTGGGGCCCCCATTAGGGTAGGGGGGGCAAGGGGAGGCGGGCTGGGGGAGGGGTTGGAGTGTGGTCGGGGAAAAGGGAGTAATCCAAACCCCTTTTTGGGGAGTGGAGGGGAGCAAGGGGGGTTTTAAGCTTCCCCAAGGGTGGGGGGAGAATGGGGAAAGCGTGGTGCCCGGTAGATTTTCATCTTAGTCTTTCGTTTATTTTTGGTTTGATTGGGGGTCAACCCATTTTTGTATTGGGAATTTTTTGATTTTTTGGGGGGTTTTGTAGCTAGTTTTGGGGTGGTTTTTGGGGGTAAAAACCCCCTTTGGGGGAAATTTGTTGGGTTGATGGAGTTGTAGGGGGTAGAGTGTGTGGGGGTTTTGAGTTCTTGGCTGATTGGTGGTGTTCCTTTCAACGAATTGAGTTATTCTGGCTTTGGATGGTTGGTGGGAGGGGGTTTGCTTGACCCCCAGGAAGGAGGTGTTCCAGGTGGGGGGGGTTGGGGCCAGGGGGGTGTTAAAAGGGTGTTGGAAAAGGGAGTCCCGGGGGGGAAAAAATTTCGCAAAAAAAGTTTTTTTTCGGGTTTAAGAAGGGTTGAGGCTTTGTTGGTGAAAAGGAAAAAATTTTAACGAATGAGGATTTGGAAAAGGGGCCCGGGGTTTTTTGGGGGAGTTCGGGATGTGTTGGGAGGATTACGGGGCACCAAACGAGCGCGAGGGGGGGTTTTAAAATATAGGGGGGGGGGGGGGAATGCTAAAATTTTATTCCACCTTTTCGGGGGGCCCCCGGCGGATTTAAAAGGGTTGAAAGGAAAATTTGGGGGGGAGCTCTTGGATAAGGGGTTCACCCCCCCAAACCCGGTGCCCCCGGGGGGGGGGACCGGTGTTTGTTTTTGAAGAAAAAAGGGATGGGCGATGGGGATGTGTGTTGTGAGAAGGGGAAAATTGTGCTTATGCTCCCCACGCTTAGGGTGCATGGTGATACCAACCCAGATTTGGAGTTAGCTGCAGTGGTGTTGCCTGAAGTTGTGGAGGCTTATTTGTTGGGGAGACGTTAAAATCGACCCATCCAGATTTAAGCATTAGGATCAAAAGGGTGAATGGTAGGAAGGGTTGGGGGGGGTCTTGGGGGTTATGACGTCCCTTATACCTCCTGGTAAAGCTAAAGTGGTTGCGGATGTTTAAACGAAAGGGTTGGTGGGAAATTTTGGCTTTTAAGGGGGGGAGATGCAGTTAAAGTGCAGAATTGTTGCCCGTCAAAATTGGGCCCATGTAAATGATAGGATTGGGGAGGAGCGAAGGTGCACTTGGTGGCCATTTGAGGGGGGAAATTGAAAAAGGGATGGATAATGGGTTTAGGTAGTTGGCGGTTTGTTTAAAAGCAAGGGGGGTGTGGTAGGAAATAAGGGGGTTTAGGAAGGGGTTTTGGGGGAGGTCACCCCGTGTATGCTATGCATCCCGGGATGCGAAAATTAAATGACTGAAATTAAATTTTTGGGGGCCCGGAAATGAAGAAGGATTGGGGTGTTTTTTGTGGGGTTGTTTGTTTTCAGAAGGCTAGGGGGAGCAAGAGTCCCGGGGGGGTACTTCAGCCCCCCTATTCCCAATGGAATTTTTCGGGCATCACCCGGTTTGTATCGGGGTTTTCCCCCGATAGGAGGGAAAAGGGTGGTGTGGGGGAATCGTCGGTGGTTTTACGAAAGGGTTCGCATTTTTATACCCCTTGATTTAAGCTAGTGGAGGTGTTGGCAAAGTAATATGAAGAGGGGGTGAGGGTTTAAAGGGTTTCCTCAATCCCTTGTCTCTGATCGGGGTCCCGGTTTTAGTCACATTTTTGGGAGGGGTGTACAGCGTTGGGAATAAGTAATTTTCGAGGGATCATCCCCGGGAGGGCAATGGGGGAGAAGATCCCTTATTTGGGGATTGTTGAGAAGTGTGCTATGGAGTTTCAAAACCTTTGGGCTGAATTCTACTTTTATTTTGTTCGCTATAAAAATCGTATCTGAGTTTGAAGTCCCTTTTTGGGCCTTTTTTTGGGGGGAAGTGTAGGAGCCATTTTGTTGGGGTGAGGGAAAGGGGCGAGGGTGTTGGGCCCCAAGTTGTGCAAGAGACGGTGATCGGGTTAAAGGTTTTAAAGGAGAGATTGAGAGCGGTCAAAATGGGAAAAAAGGTATGCGCGGTCGTTTTTAGAGAGCTGATTTCAATGTTGGGAGAGGGATTTTTGAAAGGGGGTCGCCCGTGGAAAGGGTTGATGCGTTTTGTAGAAAAGGGAAGTGGCGCCTGGTACTCGGTCCCCTTTTGAGGGGGCCCCGCTAAAAACGGGTCCCCGGGGGCTTATGGTTGGCGTTTCCGAGGGGTTGGAAAGGATAAAATGGTTTCATGTGAGGTTTTTAGGCGGTTATGGGGGCCCTTTTCCATGTAAATTTAGCCGGGGAGGTGGAGATTGAGCAAGATTTATATGAGGGAAAAACAGTGCGATGGGTGGGAAGTGGGTTGAGGAAAAAAAGCGATTCCCAGTAAGGGGGTATGGAGGAACCATGGAAAAGGGGTCGGTACCCGGGGGACTGGGAAAATGAGGGGGGGGTACCGGGTTAGTGGAAGTGTATGTTCAGTATTAATTTTCCCTTTATGTATGCTTTTGTGTTTTCTTATGGGGTGTTGGTTCCAGAAGGTTGGGGGGTGTTCGGTGTCTATTTTAGGTGGTTTGGGGTGATTTCGGGGAAAAATCTTGAATTTGGAGATTGTAAATCCCCCCCCAAGAACGGGGGGTTTGAATCAGTTTGGGTGACTAGAGTGCCGGAAACGGTATTAAGGGGTTCCCCGAGGTTCGGGGTTTGGGTGTGTGCCGGGGGAAATTGCAAAAGAGGGGGTTGAAATGCCAAAAGTGTCATTTCGGGCCCCTAATGTGCGCAGGCGACATTTTTGGGGTGTCGGCGCCCTTTTCAATTTTTTCAGAAATTGAGAAATTTTAAAAAGTTTTTAAAGGGGGAATGTCGCCCCGGGGAATTTTGAATGCAGGGCACATTTTGTGCATAAAAGGCGGGGAAAGACAGTAACCGTAATTTTTGTTTCCCTTTCTCTCTCCCCCCAAACCCTGACGAACCCAACTTTAAGCAACCCTTTGAAGGTGATTCCGGGGCTGTAGGGGTGGAATTGATTGTTTGTTTTTGGATTGTAGGCGAGGAGAAGAGATCGTAACCCCGATTTTTGGGGTTTTTGGGGGTAGGGCGGAGATAAGGAAGAGTAGAGTCGAGTTTGGAGGTTGGAGTTCGATTTCTGGGGAACTAGAAGGAATTTGAGCTCTTTTTATTTCCCGGTGAGGGCTTTTGGTGTGTAGGGATTTTTGGGGCGTGAGGGGGTTTCTTGGACCCAGAAAAAATTAGGTTAGCAGAAATTGATGACGTAAAAGGGGGGAAAATTTCTGTGAATGTGCTTGATTGCATTATGATTGCTGTGATTATTGTTTTTGTTGATTGATTGAATTGGGGGTTTTGGGGTGTATGAATGATTGACTAATGGTCGACATAGGAAAGAGGTTAGCGGGGTTTGGGGGAGAGGAAGTTTATGATGTTTTAATTGAGTTGTGAATGGGGAAGTTTTTCCTGCCCAAAGTGGGGGCGTTTATTAAAAAGGGGAAAAGGGGGGTGACCCCCAGATCATGAATGGCCCCCCTGTACTTGGGTGGGGTGGCCCGGGAGTAGCGGGTTTTTTGGTTGATTGTAAGTGGTATTTTGGTTGTGGCTGGAGAGTGGAACCCCGGGTTACGAGAACGTTTCTGGTATGAATGTGGATTGGGGAAATTTTGGTTTTAGAATGAGTGTATGGTTGGTTTTGGGGTTTGGTATTTAATGTCAAGTAGAATGAAGGGGCCCCCACTACCCCCCCCGAAATATATGTGTACGGGCCCTTCACTGGGGTGAATCCATGACGGGGGTATGGTTGTTGTTTTCCGAAATGGAAATCCAATGGGGGCGGTGTAGCTCGTGGAGGAAGGGTCCCTAAGGGATGGTGGTTTTTTCCTTTAGGGAAAGATCTGGGGAAGTGGTCGGGATGTGGGGGTGGGGTGTGGATAATCCCTTTGGGCCCAATAATCACCCGTTAAAAATTTAATGTGTATGTTGTGTGTCGGGTTGTGAGAACTTGATTGATGGATTGATGAATATTGTGTATGTTGGGGTTGTGAATTACTTCGTGTGTTTTTTCATTTTTGAATTTTGCTTGGAACGAGAAAGACCCAAGTGATACCCAGATGCTTTTGGGGAAATTTAAAAAATGGAAAGGGGGGTTGGGGGGTTCCCTTGTTTAATGTCTTGTGCGGAGTTGGGGGGCCCCCTCCATAGATGGGCAAAAGTTGGTAGGCCAGTGGGTTCATCAATTTTTAAAAGGGAAAATTTATCCCTTTCCCCCTTTAGGGTTGTAGCTAAGGGGAGTGGGGGGGAGCCGGTTGAGGGTGGATTCCCCGGGGAAATGCTGACGAAGCTATGGGTGAAAATGGTGCCTTCATGGAGTTGACATTTTTATTTTCGTTGTTTGGGGCATTTTGGGGGGTTTTTTGGATTTAGTAAATTTTCTGTTATGTTGGTTTTATGAGTTTATAAGGATTTTGGAGTTGTGAACGGGTTTTGTTTTTCTTGGTTAGGAGGCCCTTCATTTAATTTTTTAAAAAGCTTGGGTTTTTGGGTTTGGGTTTTCGTCGCTTTTCATGGAAATACTGATCGGTTTAACCGGGTTGACCGAGCTGATTCGGGTTGGGTGTTTCATATGTATCATTCCCCATGAAAAAGGTTGTATGGGTTGGGCCTCCCCTCTGTTTGGGGGAAAATCAAATGCCAAAGTCTCCCAAGCAAAATGTTGGAGTTCCCTGGGTAAATACGGAGAATCAGGTACTCCCTATGCAAAAGGGAAGTGAGCTTGAGGGCCCCCCTTAATTCCCCCAAAATTCTAAGCCCAAAGTGTTGTGGGGTTTGGGTTTTTTAGGTTGGGGGTCAAGTTCCCCTAGATCGTGCTTACCCCTTGGTAATTCCCCATCAATTTCCCTGCTAAAAATTTTTTTTTTAATAGCACCCGGGGGTGGGGGAGATTAAATTGTAAAACCTTCTTCCCCACTTAAACACTAAGAAACCTTTGGCCCCGTTTTGAGTGGGCCCCCATATCCCTTTAAATCTATCAATGCTTCCTGGCTCGGGCCAGCGGTTGCGCCGGTTTAACATCATTGCCCCAGGGTGGGCCATTTTTGGTTCGACCCCCTCTGGTCCTAGGGGGATGACACTGATTTTTACGTGATTTTCAGCCCCCTTTAACGGGCATTTCTTCTTAAGATTTGGTTTTTTTGGGAAAAATAAGAAATTATAATGCTTATCTCGTGCCATTTTTTGGGTTCTTTGGCCCCTTTTTGGGTTTTTGTGGTTTTTTAGTGTTTTTGTGATGCACAGGTTTTTATCAAAAAATGTAAAAGGACGGACTAAGGACTGGAACCCTTTAGGGGAAATTTACCAGGATCGATAGGGAGTCAAACAAATCAAACAAATTGCAGTTTTTAAGACGTTTTGCCCAAAAGACCAAGGATTTCGGCAAAAATAAAAAAAAATTGTCAGAGTTTGAAGGGAAGTTTTCGGCGAGAATTTTAATTTTCACCGAAAACTCTCGATAAAAAATAAAAGGGAGAAAGTCGAGGGCCCCCTTTTTAAAAGAATTTTTCGGCAAAAAAGCCCTTTAAAGATTCCCAAAAACCCTTTAAAAACCAAAAGGTGGGAAAGGGTTAAGTAAAAATTTAAAAACCGGGTAAAAAAAGAAATACACTTTTTCTTTAAAAATTATCACAATTTCCCCAAACGAGAAGTTGAAGAACAAAGTTTTGGGTTCAAAGAGCCAGGAAGAGAGTGGCCATTTTTCACCGGAAGGTGGGAGTAAAGATTCGGAGAGCGGGGGGTTTGTAGAGTGTTTAATTAGGTTTTATAGTTTTATTTTTTTTTCTTTTGTAGAACTATTTTTTTTTGTTTTTTTTTGCTGTTATAAAAGGGTAGTAAATCAAGATTAGACTAGATAACCCCTAAGTGACCAAGCTTTAAAAGGGAGGATGGGGTTGATTGTTCAAAGTAAATCTTTTCTTTGATTTTTGATTTGTTCTTCGTTGTTTTTTTTCTTTTGTTTGATCACCCAGATTTGATTTTTTGTGATTTATTTGGTGATTTAAGCCCTTTTTTAGCCCAAGATTTCCCCTGTTTTATTATTTTGCCTGATTATAAGTTTTATTTAAGTTTGTGCAAAAATTTTTTTGTTGCCGGTTGCCATTTTTGGCCATTATGTTATTGGGGTGTTTTTTGTATTTTTAGGTCTTGGATTGTAGACTGGTGACAAGGGCCGGGATAACGGGGGGCGATCGGGGTAGGAGGGGAGATAGTCGATGCAAGATTTAAGAAAAAAACCAGTTGAAGGGGGTTTTCGGCAAACTATTTTGTTCTTGCGAAAAGGAAGTTCGGGAAATTTAAAAACCCCGGGTCGAAAAATGAGAAATGGAAGGGTTTTTGCTCTTTTTCACAGTTTCGGCGAAACCTTTTACGTTTTTGCCGAAAACATAAAGGGGGAATTTTCAACGTATTTTAAAGAACTTTGGCGAAAAATAATTTTGGTTGTCGGAAAAAATTCCCGGGCTATGAAGGGTATTTAAAGAGGGGCGGAGAAAGCAAGAGGGAGATCATATTAATTTTTCCCAAATTCACAGGTTCTCCCCCAAAAACTCAACATCACCCTATATTTCCCTTTAACCCAAACACTTTCCTCCCCCAATTGTTGATCAATTGAAGAAAAAGGACAATGAAGCCCTTCCAACCTTGGTTGGGGTTTTAAAAGCCAAATGGGAAAATCTTCCCTGGAAAAGGAGGTCTCCCCTTATCAATTTAGGTTTTTCCCTGGTTTTTGCAGGCTAAGTTAGGTTTGTTTAGGGGGGGGGGTAAGTAGATGGGTGATTGATTGTATGGATTTAGTTTTCTAGCCCTTTGTGTAAGTGATGATCCCCAAACCCTTTTGTTTTTTGTCCATGGGACTTGATTTTTTTGGTTATTGTTTTTGTTTTCATTTTGAAATGATTTTTTGATGTTATCTAGGGTTTTGGGGTTGAATGGAGTTTGGAGATGAAATTTTTCATTTCACCATTTTTTAGCTTGTTTTCCTTGGGACATTTTATCAACATTTGGGTTTCTTTTGTTTTCCATCATTTGAGGGAAAGCCCCGTATTTAGGTAGTGTTTATGATTGAATGAGAGTGTTTGTCATTTACCCTTTTTAGTGTTTGTTGACATAGAATTAAGTTAAGATTTCATTGAGCTAGTTTAAAACATTCATTTTTGTTCCATAGCGGGGATGGGATTTTGGGTTTGGGAAAAGTGAGTCAATTGTGCGAG
>JAVBHU010000461.1:0-21376 GCA_034768395.1 Linum lewisii | reverse complement strand
AACTGAGACCCAGTTAGGGACTTTGGTGTCTAGATCTTAAGTATGAAATGCCTTGTACCGCTTTTGATCAGATCATGCAACAGTAGATGTATGATTGATGTACCCTCTATCAAACTAGTCCATGGAAATATATTCGTAGCTTGCATTTATTATCTTATCTGTCAGTTTCTAAAGGTTTCACTTCACATGCAGATAGCTAGCGTATGATTTCAACTATATGTCCAATTACTTTTCATACCTTGTTTTCTGCTCACTTGTGCCAATTTTTTCTATTCATAATATGATATCCTTCATCCACTTTCCATTTCATTTCAAAGTTTTTTTGGCATTTTAATGAGCTTTTCATTGATGATTGGTGGAATTTGTTAGAGGTAATTTGACAATATTGTGGTTGTTAAGTGTTGTGATAATACGATATTCTTTGATCTAAATACTATTGGTATTCGTGAAAATTCATGGCCTAATACGCTAAAATGACACCAACTATCCGGTTAAAACCAACTATCCGGTTAATATAAGAATATACACCATCTATTCGAATTACATTGCGCGTCACAATCTATCCCATTTTTTCCCCAACCTAGCACGTCGTTACTCTCCATCATCTAGTCAGCATAATTAGACACTGTGGGCTATTAAAAGTGTTGCATTGGGACTAGTCGTTTGCCACATCGGACTAGTCAACGGAAGACGTGGAGAGTAACTGAAGCAGTAAAAAATCTTATCACTAACCCTATTCATTATCCTTCATTCTCATCTTCTCTCTCTATCTTTCTCTTCCTCATCTTCTTTTCCCCTTCCCTTTTACTCCCACAGCCGCCGCCACCGCCCTTCTACACCTTCCCGTTTTACCTTCTTCTTCACACATTTGATTTCATCCATGGTCATCCCTTGTGCTCCTTTCATGTCATCCATGGCATCCCGACCTCCAAACAGACTCACCTCCAGGCCTCCTCTCTTTGCATCCCTCTCTCTGATCAATGGCGGTATTAGGGGGGAGCTGGGGGGAGCCACGGCGCCCCCCTCCCCGATATCGAGTCTAATATTATATGTATTTTTTGGTATTTTCGGAATTTGGCGCCGGGGTATTTAAAGTTTGGCTCCCCCACTACGTTGTTTCGGTGAAATGTTGTTTTAAATTTTACGAAATAGTTAATCATAATCCACTTATAGTATGTAATAATTAAATATTTGATCATATATTATCCAAATTTGTACAAAAAATTGCCGGTGGCACATATAATATTTTTTTATTAATTAAGCAACTTATAACCAAAACATGTATTGTGTATTTTTACTTAGTATTAGATGAATGAAAAATTTATATTATTATCCAAATTTTTTTTTTTTTTTTGCCGGTGGCACCAATTTTTGATTTACAGTTCGGCTCCCCCCCGTATACCAATCCTGGTTACGCCATTGTCTCTGATATCGACCCCCATCCTACCGCCGATCTCGCAATCGACGGTGCCGACGAAGTCGCCGTTCTGGAGGCAGAGTTCGTCGACTGACGCCGCTGGAAGAAGTTGATTACAGTCCGGCCGTTTCTCGATCAGGAAAATTTTTCGTCGTTGCTTCGTACGGCTACGCGATTGGGGAGGAGAGTATCACGAGATGAACACGAACATCGTCATTTTTGCGGAATCGAATCTGGATATGCGAGCCGTCTCCTGTCGGCGCGGCGAATGGCCGTCGTAGTCTGGAGATTCGACGGTGTTCTTTCACCGGAAGGTGGGCGATGGGTGGTGGAGCATCTTCCGGATCGAGATTTCTAATTTCTCCGATCTGGTTTCTTCATAAGCTCAGATCCCGATTCGTGTCACTCCTGTTGGGGTCCACTGCTTCACTTCGGCGGCGTTCCATGAGGGGAAGAGAGTCGTTGTCGCAATCTCGAATTGGGCGAGTTTTCTCCATTGACGGAGCTTTGAAACCCTAATTTTCATCACTATAAAGTTTTTCTTGATTGGAGCTTGGGATAAGGTAGCAGGTACTTAGGTTTAGGGTTAGGTTCGACAATGGAGCATGGTAATCTTGGATATGTTTGTGGTGCGCCGATGGTGATAGGCAGAGTAGAAGGGAGATCGGAGAAGGTGGAGGAACAAGGAGATGAGTTTTGTTATTTTTAATTTCTAATTTTAATTATTATTTAAATTAATAAATTATAAAAGCCACATTGGACGCAAAGCGGACTATTTTGTACAATCATCTAACACCGTCATGCCACACAAGAAAACCGTTATGCCACATAAGCTCTAAAATAGTGAAAACTAACGGTATGTTAGTTCGGAAAAAAAAGAAAGATAGATGGTGACACACAATGTAATTCGAATAGATGGTGTATATTCTTATATTAACCGGATAGTTGGTGTAATTTTAGGGTATTAGGCCAAAATTCATATACAATCTAAATGTTAACGAGACCTGTGAAAATTTGATAGGAGCCCTTGAAAACTCTGAACAGATAATCCAAACATACTCAAACAAAATTATAAAGGCTAATCTAACTTATGAATATCTGACCAAACATCAATGACTCACGTAACTTGATACCAAGACTTGAAAAATTGTGTTGTCCAACTCGTGACTCGTAATAAGCCAACGTCTCAATATCGAACCACGCAACTCGTGAACAAACAAAAATTTTTGGTAATAAAAATTTAGAAGTCTGACTGAATCTAAATAAATACTTAGGGGTTAAACAAAGGGGAAAAAAAACATAATGACCAAGCTGTAAACAAAATTAGGGGTCACTACAAAGAAATAAGAAAAATAGATAAAGATCAAAGTGTAAATAAAATTATTTTGAGGAACTAAGTAGAAAGATTATAAAGAGAGCAAAAAAAGTCTATAAACCAAATTGTTGAACCCAAATATTGGAGGATTGATTTGAAATGATCAAATTCTTAATTTTAACGAAGATCATTAAGGGTGTTTTTGGATAAAGTGATTTGGATTTGGTATTTGTATTTGGTATTTGAAATTTGTGAATTTGAAATCACTACTTTTAAGAGGGGATTTGAAATACAACTAAAAACTATAAGGGTAGATTTCATTCAAATTCAAATACACAAGTTAGTTTCTAAATTCTAACCAGATAAGAATATTTAGAATTTGAAATACCAAATACAAATAACAAACTCAAATCCATCTATTCAAACACACCGGCTTCCTCTGTCCTGGTCTCTACTTCCTCAATCATAGCATTGATTTCCAACCGTCATAGGCTACCTTAATAGTAAACAGTAAACACTATCGTTTAAGGCATTAAAAATTATAGAAGGGTGCATGGGCTGCACCACGCAAAATATAAATGATTAATATGACTCGATGAACCAAAACTGGGCTTTTAACTAAAATAAATAAAAAAAATTAACTATTAACCTAAATAAATACGTTTCAAAACTATTTATTTGTGTAAATATAATCGCCCATGGTATAGGCGATATCGCCCCAGGCCTAGGCGATATCGCCCCAGCACCGAGGATTGCTGGTCAAACCGATTCTAAACTGCCCAACCAACCGAGTAAATGCTGTCTGGCTGGACACATGGCAATCTCGCCCCAGCCATAGGCGATCTCGCCCCAGCCACAGGCGATATCGCCTAGGCTACGGGCGATCTCGCCCGAGGGTTGGAGACCGGGCAATCTCGCCCCAACCTCTATAAATACCCCATTTTTCAACTCATTCTCCCACACTACTCGGTAACCCCCTAAGGCAAAGGTAAGTCTCATTTCTCCTTTTTTTTAAATTACATTATTTAGTTTAGGGTTTTAGGTTAGAGAATTAGTTTAGGGTTTTAGGTTAGAGAATTAGTTTAGGGTTTGAGGTTAGAGAATTAGTTTAGGGTTTTAGGTTAGAGAATTAGTTTAGGGTTATTATGGTAGATAATTTTTTCCAAAGTGATTTATTAACACTGTCATATTGACGTTGTAGGATTTTTATAAAACGGAGAGGACCTTTTCTCGCACCATTACACAAGGTACGTAGTACATACATTATTTATTGTTCTTATGTCATTGTGAACCATGTCATTATTTATGGATAGTTTAGAGAATTAGTATGATGTTGAGGTTAGCGAATTAGTATAATATTGAGGTTAGACAATTAGTATAATTTTGAGGTTAGAGAACTAGTATACTTTTGAGAAAGAGAATTAGTATAACATAGTTTTTCTAACAATTTACTATACAATAGATGTCGAACTATGGATGGGATGAACCGTTGGTGGATCGGATTCCCGAGAGCGTTAGGCCTCAACCCGGTGATTGTTCTCTACTGTGGGGGGAGAACAAGCATAGGGCTACTTTAGTGTGGCGTGACCCACATGCGTGCAAGGCGCTGAAGTTGCGACAGCGTAGTTCTTGCTTAGAGTGGAGTTCAGAGTACGAGGCATTCTTGCGAGAGTGTCGACTCCTCCCTGTTGTTCGTTTACTCGGTTTCACACCGTGTAAGGAGCTCGTCACAGCATTGATTGAGAGGTGGCGGCCAGAGACGAACACATTCCTCGTGGTACCGGGCGAGGCGACGATCACCTTGGAGGATGTTGAGGTACTTACGGGTCTTCCTATCGATGGAGTTCCTGTGACCGTAGCAGTGGACAGACGTGAGCCGGGTCTCATATGTGAGGAGTTGTTGGGTGCCCGACCCCCAGCTGGAGTTGTACGGGACAGTCAGTGAAGATCTCGTGGGTTAAGGGCATGTTTGATCGTCTACCGGCTGGTGCTCCAGCAGATGTTGTTCTCCGCTATGCACGAGCCTACACTTGGGTTCTTATTGGCGCCATTCTACTAGCTGACCGGACTGGAGACTTGATACCGGTTCATCTACTCCGGCTTATTGGGGACTCTGCGGTTGCATCCACGTTCAGTTGGGGTAGTGCGGTACTAGCATGGCTGTATAAGGCCATGGGGAGGGCGGCCTTCTTCACGGCTGGGAGTCAGAGGGGTACAGGTGATATCGGAGGCTTCACCTTGCTGGTCCAGCTTTGGGCGTTGGATAGATTCCCGAGCATAGCCGAGCGCTACGTCGCAGGTGGTGACCCACCAGATGCTGACACCGTTCCTCGTGGTGTGCGCTGGATGTCTGTCATCCGGCGCCACCAGCATCGCGTGGCTATGAAGCTGGAGAAAATACGCTACGCACTTGATCGGAACACGGAGTTCGTGGTTAGGAATCTTAACCTCATGTACATACTATCTCTGATTTTCTTAATTCTTCCTTACAATATATTTATTAATTCTCCAGTGGATGCCGTACGCCTTTCGAGAGGAGGACTATCAGTTGGAGGACGATGTGTTCTGGCGAGCTGTTTGCCCCATGCTGTGCATAGACTGTGTCTCATGGCACCATCCTGATCGTTGCATGCGTCAGTTCGGACATGGTCAGCGTATCCCACAGGACGCCGAGCCTGCTGCTCGCGTCGAGGAGTTGCTGGGACTAGACTTCAGAGCACCAGTACATGATTGGGGTGCTAGGTACCTACAGTACTTACGTCTCTGGGAGGAGCGGGATCAACACATTGCCGAGGGCGACGTGAGAGCAGATCCATTGAGCCACCACTTCCATGATGAGTACGACGAGTGGTACAGGAGACGGACACGCCTGGCCATATCACACGATGGTGCACAGTTTCAGGGGATGGTTAGTGACCACCTACTTGAGTACCTGTAGGTAATTTAGTATTCCCTTATGGTACACTAACTTTTATTTTTGTTTTGCCTTTCAGATCGCCTCGTTGGAGCAGGCTACCATTTTGAGTGGTACGAGTGATTCTCACATGAGTCATGTGCTCCGATCTGGATTGGCTATGAGCGGAGCATATGAGCGCCTTCCCGATCGAGGACCACACCGCCCACGTGCAGCATCACGCCTGCCGACATACACTCCCTATGATGGCTATCCCATCCCACAGAGAGGTCACAGTACAGGGTTGGATGATGTCGATTACGGCGGTCTCGCGCACCATGATGTGGGATACGCACCTCCACCCTACTATGTGTGGAACGAGGATTTCGCTGACGGGCGGACTTACAGTTTTGATGACCCTCCTCAGTACCAGGCTACGGCGTCTCAGTACCAGCCGACGGCACCTCATTACCAGCATGCAGGACACCCAGGTGCGTCGAGTAGCCAGCCGTATGGGCCCACCAGCCAGCACGTTGATCAGGCCATCCGGTCGGCTCCCAGGGTTTCTCGGAGGACAGTGGGTTCGAGGATTGGGCCCATCGACCTGATTTCGTACCGCAGTCCACCCAGACACCACCGTACACTCACATGTTACGTGATCGGACTACATTGCGTCCACCGGATTGCTACACGGACGAGCAGCGACAGAGACGCCAGAGGGGTCGGAGGCATTGACACTCACATTTGTAGTTTTTCGCTTCTGGATTTATGTTATGGTTTACTGTTTGTATTTGTCGTACTATGGTGATCGATTGTACTTGTTTCGGCTGTTGTAGTATTCATTTGTCGTACTATGGTGATCGATTTGCACTTTCATGTCATTTTCGCTGTTAATGTTTTTGCAATGAAATTCAACCATTTCGATCTATATGTGGATGGAACACTACTGCACCACATTTTATTATAAGAAACTTCACTACGAAAATTACATAAACAACAGTTCCAACACGGTTCAGGTCCGAGGGTTTCTCATAATGAAATTCATAAGCTCTTGTTGTTCTTTGATTTTCTGGTTCAGTTGTCGAATCATCTCGTCCTTCTCCCTAACGACCCTTTGGGTCTCCCTCTTAGCTCGATCAAGTTCTTTGTCCTTCGCCCGAATTATATTGTCCTTCTCCCTTCTGATCTTGTCCACAGCCTCCCGAACCACCAATGTTTCAAAATAACCACAACCCTTGTTCTTTACAAAATGGCAACGAAACATGCTGGTTAGGAAATATTAATGGGATAGGTGACAAATTAAGAAAATCATTCCAGTCTTTATACCTCCCTCTCAAGCGGACACCCAAAATAGGGTTCGAGATCCTTCAGTTGAATGGATCTTGTTGCCCTCAAATCACACCAGCAATTCACCTCACTTAGCTCATACTCGAACAGGTCTTCCTGAGGTTTCTTCAGCTTGTACATTATACGATCAACTTCTGAAACTACACGACAATAGCAATTTTAATTAGTGCAAAACGTGAAGTAGACGGGGGAAACAAGACATGTTTTTTACCTTTATCGCAAGCTCTACTTCTTTCCCCATGTGTGAACACCATAGTGTGACCGAGGTGGATGGAAACTGAATTCAAAATTGAAAGTAGTGGTGTGTGTTTGGAAGCTGGTGATAGGAGGGTTTTATGATGCACACTGCCCCCTGTTGTGGCACAGGCGATATCGCCCGTGACCCAGGCGATCTCGTCCATGTCACAGGCGACATCGCCTATGCCTAGAGTGACTACTATTTTATTAAACGAACCGAGATAAAAACATTACAGATACACTATTTTATTTCACGCTTGATTACTAGAAGACGCCACAGCACTGTCCCGTCTCCTTCCACATGTCCTTGCATTATGACCCACGCGACCGCATGTCCTGCACTTACTTGGGCGACCCTCCTCACGCCAATCCATCTCGTTTCTGATTCGAGAGTGTCGTGGACGACCCTGTCCACGAAAAAGATGAGGTTGCGGTATCACTGGTAGGCCTGTGTGTGGGATCCAGTCTTTAGGACCCAGTATTGGTTGGAATGACTGAGCATACACTAGCTGGGTCTTGGATACCAGATAGAAGGGGCTGACGTAGTTGTGCCAGTTAGCACCAGCAAATGTGCAACAAGCTACAGCATGGGAGCACGTACCTTGTACCCCTGGAACTTCCCGCATGTGCAAGTCCCCTTACGATTCGACTGCCTATCGAACCGAACAACGTAGCTATTATTACCGCTACGGTTCTGATTGTTTGGACCAGACTTAACCTCGTAAACCCCGTTAGCCGCATCGTACGGCAGCACGTAGTGTCTGACGGAACTTGACGTAGATTCTTCGGTTAATTTCTGACAGTACTTCGTATACGCGTTCCCTTCTGCCAACATTCCCTGGTATTCCCCACGGCGCCTATGCCAATACTTGACCATACGATGGAATGTGTGCTCGATCACAGAAGACATGGGCAAACGTCGCACGCCCTTAAGTACTCCGTTCACGCATTCTTGCGCGTTGGTCGTCATGGTTCCCCACCGAGCACCGCCTCCCTCAGTGTTGTCATAGGCCAAGCTCCATAAGGGTAGTTCCTCATTCACCCATTTTGGCTCCCGTACGTTTTGTTCATCATGGATCGCCAACCATTCTGCCTTCTTTGCCTCAAACTTCCGCACATTCCCTTCTATTCCTGCGGGTACCGATGAAGACTTCTATGAACATCTAGTTTGTATGAGAATATTGTATTAGTTAAGTTCAAATATACACCGTAAACAAGTTCACAAATACCTAAGTTCCAAAGGCGAGATTTTAAAGTTTGGTTGCGGTGTTTCTTGTTGAAGTTGCTTACGTAATGGCGTAGACACCACCTCCATACCCACCCTCGATCAATGTTGCGCATTGCCGCTGCTATCCCCTTGTGTCGATCACTGATGATTGTGATGTTGGCCCGATTGGTCACATGTCTCTGTAGATTCTCCATGAACCACTTCCAATTATCGTGATCCTCTTGGTCAACTATGGCGTACGCCAATTGAACAATCCGATGTTGCCCATCGAATGTACTAGCCATCAACAACACTTGCTTGTACTTGCCCGTGAGGAATGTGCCGTCAATGATCATGACCCCAGCGCAGTGCTTGAAGGCTTCTATGCATGGGCCAAACGCCCAAAACACACTCTTGAACATCCTACTGTTACCCGCCGGGTTGGTTCTGATCTCGTACCGTGTCCCGGGGTTCGTGAGACGAATAGCATTCAGGATTGTCTCAATGTTGTTGTATGATGCCACCCAGTCTCCGTACAGCTTCTCGACAGCACGTTGCTTGCCAAACCACGCCTTCCGGTACGATATTTTGCGGTGGTACTTCTCCAGAATGCAATCAATAACTGTCTCAACCTTCAACCCCGGCTCTCTGCGCACAATGTGCATGATTGCATCTGAGATCAGCGTGACATCGAGCTGTGGGTGGGGCCCTAGTATCGTTGACCGGTCACAACTGTGGCCGTTGTTGAGTTGTCGTATTATCCAGAATCCATATCTGTTGCTAAGTGTAGAACGCATCCTCCAAGGACACGTCGGGTCGATGCACTTGATGGCCCATTCCTTCGGGTTGGAAGTGATTACCCTGTACTTATAGTTGCGGATGACTGCTTGGCTCTTCGTTAGGGACACCAGTTGACCTTTGGTAGAGAATGTCTGACCCAAGAAAAATTCCATCTCCACCGACCAGTACGCCTTCGCTGGATCTGGAAGCGCCTGTCCATGGAGTAGGTGTTGGAGATTGGCATAATGTCGTCACAGTCGTCACCCTCGCTCGTGGCATGTTCCAGTGGCACATGAACTTCCACGCTATTTGCTGTGGCTCCCCCTTCTTCATCGTCGTCTTCCTCGTCGGTTTGGCCAATGTCATCGTCGACGTTTGGATTCCCTTCGTCCCCGAGCAATGGCTCCTTTCATCTCCAGAATCGTCAGTGCTGACATATTCATCTCGCGCCAACCCCTCTTGGTCAACCTCCTCCTCCTCCGGACCGATATGACTGGTCGCCATGTATTCCCCATCATACGTTTGGCTCTGCTCTGCCATCTGATTTGGAATGACCCCCGAGAAATCGGAGAACTGAGACGGCTCCTCTTCCATCAAGGCGTACAACTCGGCAACTTCGAAAAATGGGTTGACACGAACTAAGTCGTATATGACTTGTACGCCATTGTCGTCCGATATCGGCCTAGAAACGAAATGCGACAGATTTCCCTCAGAACTGTATATCGGCATTCTCCAGACAAATGACTGGATTATCTGATCCGCTCCAAGACCCATTTTCCGCCGAAACACGGTAACCACACTATCATAGGTCGCTCGCTTGGTCATCTTCAGACGGACATTATTTCCCCCTTCATAGGATAAGCCGGTCCAATCCTGAACGATACGGCCCCCCCAGAAAACTTGGATTCGGAATTCTCGTGACAAAGTGTAGTCGGCCATTTTAGAATGTTAGTTCGTTCGATTTGGTGACTAACCCCCGAAACTAACAAGGAATTTATAGGGTGCTTAGTGATCCAAGATGTAGGCGATATCGCCCCAGGCCTAGGCGATATCGCCCATGCCCTAGGCGATATCGCCTAATCCTTGGCTATTTTCACACCCGTGACTCAACCGAATCTAATCACGAGTCACGGGTGACAATCCTCGGTGCTGGGGCGATATCGCCTAGGCCTGGGGCGATATCGCCTATACCATGGGCGATTATATTTACACAAATAAATAGTTTTGAAACGTATTTATTTAGGTTAATAGTTAATTTTTTTTATTTATTTTAGTGAAAACCCCACCAAAACTTGATAACTATAGACAATGTAAATCTAGAATCCATAAATTTCATAAAATATGAACGTTACTCCACGAACTAAAAACTTGATAACCGGAGGCTATAGTTTTGACAGCTTGTTTGAAAGTTACAATTGCTTGGAGTTTATGATAATATAAATTAAATTAATTGTGTGGTGCTAAAACATCCATGAAACTGTTAGTTTTTCATTGAGAAGGAAACTGATTTGGTTTTAGATGAACTGAATGAACCCCATAATTAACCAAACATCAAATGAATATAATAACAACGTACACACCCACATTAAAAACCTTGGGGTCGTTTGTTTAGGGGGAATGCGAGTAGCGGATTGAGAGGAGGGAAGTGGGAAAAGTGTGTATTGTCCAATCTCAAAGAATGTTATAATTCCCTGTTTGGTAAGAGGGATAACAATGGGAACAGAATTATAATAAAATATAGCAACAAACAAATGTGTGCGACAAAAGACATTTCTACCCCTTATCTTCTACTCATCCTCACACACTGGAATCAATGCCAGAAATCGTTCCTCGCTTCGGCGGATAGTCGTCGTCTCCATTTCTTCTACGGGATTCACCCCTAGTGAACCGAGAGGCAACTTCCAAGATCAGGTAACTATGTTTCCGATTGCGTAGGAGATCTGTACTCGTTCACTTCTTATTCGAACTGCAAAGCCGTATGAATTCATACCATTTCCCTGCCTTCTCTTGTATAGCTTCGGGGATGAAGAAATCAAATCAGGACCACGCCATCTCGTTGGCCGCAACTGCAACCTCGCCAACTCTTCCCACGACGACTGAACTCCATTGCCATTGCGGAGATCGTGCAATTCTCAGGCAGTCACAAACAGCATTGAACCCTAATCGGCTGTTCTACGGTTGCCGCAACTGGTCCCGAAAGGTAAATCATTTGTCGTTGCTATGCAGCTGAGATCCTACCAGATTATTGGTGTCTGACATTCCTTAAATAGGGCGAAGAAGGATGCAATTTCTTCTCGTGGTGTCATAGCGGAGTCGGTGAAGTACTTCGTTACGGTGATATGAATGCAGGGGCAAAGTTGCAGCAACTACAACATGAAAACAAGGAGCTGAAAGAGCAAAATGCAGCCCAGAATCGGAAAATTACGGCATTGGAAAACAAATTGCAGTCAACCCACATGAAGAACAACTGTGGAGATGCTGACGAAGGCTCCTCAGATGATACAGAAGAACTTCGTCACCGTGTCGACCGACTTGAGCATTTCCTTAATTCAGTTCTACATATCTAAGTTCAGGGGTCGTTTACTTCTATTGTGTTGTGATGTTAACTGCGTACGAAGGTTGACAAGGTCGACACTATGTACTCCATCGTAATATTGCAAATTCAGAGATGTTGTTACAAAGCACTATGAATATGTAAACCATAACATCATAACTTCATATATTACATCAGCTAGTTGCTAAATATTTCACACACGTAGAAGCTACTACTACTTGCCTCCTTCTACACTACGTGTGCCACCGAAGTGCACACTCAACAAACATAACATACAGACGACGTACACTACCATTCGTCGTCGTTCTCGAAGAGGTCTTCGTGCCATTGATACACTAGCTACGATGTGCAAGTACATTATAAACGATGTGAACTCACACGCACCGCAATACACAATCAATTTGATGACAATGAGGCTACAAAAAATGGCAAGACGCATATAATTACCGTATCCTTAGTATGTGCTCTGCTCCAACAGCAGATGGTATTTTCTGTCTCGAAGCGGCTTGCTCAATGAACAACAATGTTTCCCCTGTTACAACAAATTGGGTTGTTATGAGAATAATTATAGAATTGAAGAACCGTATGCTGGTAACGGACTAAGTGTTAGACGGGAAGAAGAATTATGAGTGAATGAAGTATTCTTTCAATTGTACTGCATCTGCATAGGTGGTAAGAACGAAAGAGATAAGGTCATTGAAACCTAATTGTGGACATGGGTTTATGCACTGTAATACGATTGTAAAATCTACAAAATTGGATAATAAAGTGGCTGCATTATAAGATTGTGGGGTTGTCATTTGTGTTTAAGGTTAAGAGGGTTTCAGTTCTTGAATTCGGATATACTTACTTGAGGATTGCGGAGGAGATGGTTGAGTGTAGGTCCTGTCGGTGGACTGTTATTTCGCCTCAGTCGTCTTGCTGTTAGTGAAGCCTAGAAAATAGAACATCGGCGTGACGAGCTTGGAAGTGGAAACAGAAAGGAAGTGCAGATGATTGTCGAGTATGATACATGGGAAGAAAGGATGATGGTGATTCTTACTCGAAAACAAAAGCAGATGGGAGTCAACGAGAATAGAAAATAATGCCGTTGGTGGTGGGTGACAGTAATGGAGGGTGTAGTAGTTAGGGGCAGATATGGGAAAATTAAAGGCAGTGAAGATTGGGCCCACTGAAACCCTGAGTTACTTACAATTTCTTGTGGAAAGCAGAAATAGTTGGAATACAACTTGGAGGGGGAATCTCAACATTGGGGAATGTGAAAGTACTTTTCTACCGTATTTTACTGGCTGGACAAACAAGTGTTTTATTGAATCTCAGCATTTCAACAAACCCAGCTTGATTCCCCCCTAAACAAACGACCCCTAACTGAACATTTCTCCGGTGTTATACTATAAATTAATCCTCCAATGGGTCAAACCCTTACACTTGAAACCAAACCAACAATGACGAGGCAATATTATTTCGTCACCTTTTGCGTTTTGACCTTCTTTTTTGCCGCGAGAGCGACGGCGTTCTTAGGCGGATGGAAACCTGTCAAGGACTTGAAAGACAAACGAGTGTTGGAGGTTGCAGAGTATGCGGTGATTGAATACAATAATAAGGAGCGGCCTGAGTCGCCGCTATTTCTTGACAGTGTGGACAAAGGTGAATACCAGGTCGTAGCTGGGTTAAACTACAAGCTTACTTTGACGGTGGAGACGACACGGATTGACGGAGGCAGACGGCCGAAGCATTACGAGGCTGTTGTCTATGATGGCTTGAACTCGAGGGAGCTAATCTAATCTCTTTTCGGCCAATACTGAGATAGTTTATATAATTTAATTTTGTGGTGGAATAAGTTTTGCTAAATTATGGTTACAACTTTGCTATTATGTTATAATAACATTTTATAAACGTTTCCCTCATGAAATAGTAATAGAATTAAACTTTTGTTTTGAATTTCTCAGAATCTTAATCTTAGGATTATAATTACAAGTTCCTAATTAGCTGTCAATTCAAGATTAGAACTGGATCACTAATCGACTTACATATATTACAAATTATTTTAATGATTTTATGAAAAATATATTTGTATTTGTATAATATTTGATTCATTTGAGAGTTAGATGAGTTATGTCCACCAAGTTGGGGGTTGAGATCAGGCTACAATCAATCATATCACATGTAAATTAAACATGTTTTGATTTATCGAATCTTGAGTTGGTGTCATGGGGATCAATGATTTGCTTGCATATATTTTTAAATATTCATGATGAGTTTGCGAAAGAAATGTGATCCGCCCAGTTGGACTGGTGGACCAATAAGTGGTTCAACTGGAGTTTGAAGTGAGGGAGGACGCCCTTGGTACGCGCTGGCGAGCAGTACCTTGCAGAGCGGTTATCAAGGGGGTCATGAGTATGATAGGAATAATAAGGGGCAATGTAAGTGTGAATGAGAGCAGATGATAGACAAGTACCAAGCAAGGGCCCTTCGGTGAGGGGGAACCAACAACCCTTAGCGTACAACGTGACAACGTGTAGTATCAGGCGTGTGGCCCCAAGTATGTGTGTGTTGTCCTCTTCTCAATGGGTGACCCTGCTTTTATAGGGTCCAACCGACGTGGCGTGGAATCCATGCGGCAAGCCCCTAGTGGACCATACGAGGTCGCCATCATCAGTGGGGGTGGTGGTAAGTCAGCCAGACTTGACGTGTGTGACCTCTTATCTTGTCTGTCAACTCAGGGTGAGGGCGGTCCGTTGCTTGGTGTCCCGAGGCGGTTCTGTCCTGGGGCCCATCAATTGCCCCCTAGTATGGTCTCGGGAGTGCGAGGCTCTCGAGGCGATACTATGAGTAGGTCCGACTGAAGTTTCGAATTATAACCACGAAATAGTATCAACTTTCAATGCTAGTTTATTATTGGTTGTTTGTCACAAAAAAGTTTATTATTGGTCACTACTTAGTCCTATGATATGATGAAGGCCAAAAACAAATTTGTAGCTAAACTTTTTCGGTAAATGTCAAACATAGCTAAAACTATTCGTAACCCCAAAATTGGCAATGTTTTGTTTTCCGTTAACTTTTCCGTCCAAGTTAACGAAAATTTAACCCCTCAAAGTGATGTGTCAGCTGATGTGTCATTATTTTTAATTAAAAATTATTTACCAAAAGAAAACAAATAAACATTAAAATTAAAAATTAAAACCCTAAATGTCCGTCTAATGTCCACCGTCGCCGCATCTCTGAATCCTCTTCTCTTCTTCCCCTTCCGCTTTCTTGAAATCCCAATCGCCGTCGCTCCTCCGAACTCCTCCGACCACAAAAGCTTCGAACTCCTCCGACCACAAAAGCTTCGAACTCCTCCAACCACCGCCGTCGCTCCTTGGGATTGGAGATGGGTGAGCTTGGGATTGGGAGAGAGGGTTTTGGTCGTGGGTTAGGGGCATCGGATCTGGAGAAAGCGTGGCGGATCGGAGAGCTTGGGATTGGAGATGGGAGGGCTTGGTGGTCGTGGGTTGGGGGGGGGGGGCGTCGGGGGACTGGAGAGAGGGAGAGGTGGCTAAGGAAGAGAAGATGAAGGAGGAAGGAGTAGGGGGACGGGACGGTGGTGGTGGAGGTGGAGGTGCGGGCGGCGGCAGTGGGGGTGGAGGTGTGCGGCGGCAGTGGGGGTGGAGGTGTGGCGACGACAGTGGAGGTGGAGGTGCTGCGGCGGCGGTGGTGGTGGAGATGCGGCGCCAGTAGCAGCTCCTTTGTACATTTTAATTTAATATTACATTTTATTTTGATTGGTGGAGATTGATGGTGGCGTGGTTGATTTGTGGTGGCGGTGGCGTTTGTTGGCTGTGGTGGTGGTGGGTGGAGCAACGATGGCGGCGGTAGACGAAGAGACAACGACGGCCGTGGCTTAATTCATTTTACATTTTAAAATTTTATTTTTTTCCTTTGATTTTTTCTAGATAAATTTTTTTAAAAAAAATTTAAATAATGATATGGCATCTGAGGTGGCATCTAGCTGACCGATGAAGTGGATGCCACGTCAGTTTCCTTTGTACTGTCACTAATAGTGTTAAAATTTTAACGGATGTCGGCTAAATTTGTCGTAAAAATAATAAATTTGGCCTAAACAGTGTGAGATGAATAGTTTTGGCTATGTTTGACGTTGTCGGGAAAGGTTTGGCTACAAATTTATTTTTGGCCTATGATGAAAATATTATTTCTATTAACAATAACAGTTTAATAGATTCCAAAAATTTTACTAGGGCTATTTTGAGATTTTAGCACAAAATTTCTAACCACCAGGTTTGGGGTGTAACATTTTTTCCCACAAGAATTTTTTCAAATCTAGTGACTGCCGGGTTAATTGGGCCAAAGTCTAGTGATCATTTTGGTAACCGACCCGGCTATGAGCCTTTATTTATAGATGAGGATGGAGAACAGGCTCTTATATTCCTCCTACGAAACTAACTCCTAAAATAGGAAAAACAATTCATAAATAATTGAATAAGGAAGAAAATCCGAAGTAAAACTCTAAAAAGACTAAAAATAGATAATCCGGAAAAACCGCGAAACCCTAGGGTCGGAGTGAAACCCTAATCCGTATTGAAGATGGATGGGGTGTGAAAAGTCCTTCTTTGGTTGGGTTTTGTCATTCCCGTGTTTCATACTCTTAAAAGACTTGGAAACACCCAACACGTATGGCGCGATTCTTCCTAATCTGGATCGGGGTAGGACTTCGTGGCACATCCAGATTTCGTGGTGCGCTCGGACTCTGTGGCGCGGTTCGGGACGTATTCGGCATCAGCGTCCTTGTCCGAGGCTACCTCGGATCAGCATTCGGTCGTGGCGCCTTGATGTCTCGGACCTGCATCTTCGTGTCTCGGTCAAGCTCCATGTCCCGTGTGTCTTCTGTGTGTCCTCCTTCAAACTGGGTTGGGACTGATGGAGGTTTACCCTTAGGACCTAGGAAATCCTTAGAGCCAAATAATCCTTGAAAGGAATAAGTAGTTTTGAGGCTCTATGGATTTTTAGGACCTTAGTAGTAAGTCAATGCATTTTTAGGACCATCTATTGGTGAATTAATTCAGGATAATGTTTCTCTTGGTTCTTAGACAGAGTTTCTGTATGAGTGTCACAATAACTATGCGTCAATATTAAACCTTGTGTTTTTTCTTCCAAAATTAGCATTTTGTATTTGTTGGCAATCTTGTGATTGTTGTAGTTAATTGGCCTAATACCCTAGGATGTCACGAACTATTGGTCATTGTTTCGCGTATATACCACCTATTGCCTATATTTCTAACGTCACGAACTATTGAATTATGAGTTCCGTGTAACACACCGTCAATTTCTGTTCGTATCCATCCATGTGAGCTGGCAAATATGCCAATGTGGCTTGATTGTGAACATGTGGCACGCCACATCATTATATTATTTTTTATTATAAATCAAATCTGACCTAACCTAAACTAACCACTAACCTAAACTAACCAAACCGGTTCAACCTCCTTCCGTCTCCCCTCTTTCCCACTCTAAGATTGAGAAGAGGAGCAGCCGCCGGTCTTGGCGATGGCGGAGCAACAACGGCGGGTTAAACCCCCACAATCCTACACCGCATCAGCCCTCCCAATCCTTCTCCTCACCGTCGCAGCCGCCGACCTTCTCCGACTCTTCACATACTCCTTCTCCAGGTCCCCCAGTTCATCAGAGCAAAACGAGGAGCTATTGGTGGAATTATGAAGAGGGAAGAATTACTTGCTCATACCAGCAGCAGCAGCAGAAGAAGAAGAAGAAGGAACATGGTTCAGTTTGGTAGCTATGAAGAGATCTCCATCCCACTTCTAGTCATTCAAATCCCATTCCATACTCCTCCCCATGCCATAGAAATGAATTGCTTCCGTACCAAATCTAGCTTCCATGTTCTTCATTTTTTGTACCAAATCCCTAGATTCCCAATCCAAATTGAACACTCAAAACAGATGAAGGAGAAAACAATTAATCCAATTCGAGCTGAGATGAGTAGATAAGAGAAGAGATCGGATCTTGAAACCTTCAAAAAATCTGAGATTTATTCTTATTTTGTTTTTTTTTTCACCTAATCAGTTGACCTTCTTCCCCAGAAATCGAGAAACAGTACAGAGACGCAGCCATGGCTCCAATTGAGAGCAACCCACATGCCCAGCTCGACGGTGGCCGAAAAAGTGGAGAAGGGGAAAGGATTGGATGATGATGATGGCGTTTATGATGGTGATTAAGATGATGAAGAACGTGGTCTGGGAAAGGAGGAAGATTGCTCAGTTGGGTTGATCCAATCGGTAAAATCAGTCAATGACCCAAATTGATCGATTTAGTTGATGACAAAAATTGGCCCAAAACCAATTATTGAGCCAAAACACCGACTCAATTTGGCCAGCCTTACATAGGATGCCAAATAGATTATTATGTACCGTCAGCTAACTCCGTCTAGCCAGCTGTCAAGAAAATCATCGAAAATAGACGCGTGTTACGCGGAACTCGGAATTCAATAGTTGATGACGCCATAAACATTGGCAATAGGTGGTATATACGCGAAACAATGACCAATAGTTCGTGACATCTGAGGGTATTAGGCCTAGTTAATTTCATTGTTGTGACTCTGCACTATCCTAGTTAATTTCATCTTCTAGAACAACTTCACTTTCTAGTGAGATTTCAGGTAATTCTAATCTTACTATTGATCGAATAAATTTTTGTTGGTTACTTAAATGGTCACCAAACTTTGGCCGAATAATCCAGTGATCATTAAACTTCAAAATATTTTCTAGCCATCACTGAACTTTGGCCGATTATCCTAGAGGTCACTGTTAGCTACGGACATCCATAATTTCGTCTGTCTGTCTATGTGGACTCGCCACATAGGTTGACACGTCATACAAGTCCGACACGTCATACAAGTCCGCCACGTCATCCGAAAGATGCCCAATCATCCGACCAGAGTACCCAAACCCCACCCGAACTAAATCAAACCATACCCAATCGATTACCCAACCATATTCCCAAAACCAAACCAATTCTCCTCCCTGCTCCTCTCTCCTCCCTAATCCTCTCTCCTCCCTCCTCCACCATTAAAACCATAACACTTCTTCTTCTTCATTCCTCTGCACAGGGAAAAAAATTACAAGTTAATGTCCTCCACTGAGTCTCGTAAGTGGCATCTTCCAAGCAACCAAACAGTCGATCTAAAAGCATGAATAATTTTCAAGAGGGAGAAAGCTCAGAGTTTACCGACAGAGGCTTGGCATCGGAGGAATAGTCTCGCGTTTACCTCTAGTTAGAATTAATGGATGATGCTTCAGTTTAGTTTCAGAATTAGGTCAACACCAAAATGCCGCTACCGCCGCCACCGTTAGGCTACGGCGACGAGAAAGAGGGAGAGAAATTGACCAGGCTTCTTGCTTGCGAGATTGACTCTGTATAGCTGAATGCTTGAACCGAATATTCATGCTGGATCTTTACCAAATTTGCCTGAATCGGAGCTCGTTGATACTCGATATCCAGCTCAGTTCAGCATCAAAATGTTGTGCTAACCTTGAATCATCTTCTCAAACAGGTTAGCTACTTTTTTAACACATCGAAGGAGCTGAAGTCTGATGAAAAATAATTCCACTGGGAAGCTTCAGTATCACTGAATCGAAGGAGCTTCCACCGCCACCTACATCGGCATTTGGTACGGAAACGACATCGCTTCATCTTCTGGATAGCCAATCGCAACTTCCCCATTCCAGACGGTTCCGGATTTCTCTCCCTCGACTCCACCGGAACCCTAAAAATCAACTACTCTGGCGGCGACATCGTCAAGCTCTACTCTTCTTCTTCTTCTTCTTCCAGCACTGGATTGTTCGTAGTGTTGAAGACATCGAAAATTTTGCCCTCTCTGATGGTACTGGACAACAACAAACCTTATGGCAAACAACAAACTTTATGGTAAAGTTTTGATTTCCCGACGGATTCTTGGCTCCCGGAGAAGCAGGATGGAGAAGGAAGCAAGGAAGAGGAGAAATTTATTTTTTGGTCAGATTGATTCGGTAGCTGGTATGATCGGTTAGTTTAGTGAGTTGGGGACCAGTTTGGATACTCTGGTCGGATGATTGAGCATCTTAGGAATGACATGGACAACTTGTGTGACGTGGCAACCCATGTGGCGAGTCCACATAAGCAGATAGATGGAATTATGGATGTCCGTAGCTAACAGTGACTTCTAGGATAATTGGTAAAAGTTTAATGATGGCTGAATTTAGGAAATTTTTTAAAGTTTAATGATCACTGGGTTATTCGGCCAAAGTTCAGTGATCATTTAAGTAACCATCCTGATACACATTCCTTTAGCTTGTTGAGTTTATGTTAAAGTTGTTCCTCATTGGTTTGTGACTTTACCAAATGCGCAGAAGGTTCTTGTTACTTTACATCGTGTTTTTAATCTTGATGATGGCATTATTATTAATGTTGTATCATCAAATAGATTACCATCATTTTTGTTATTTCATAAGACACAATTAGAGTTGTTAACAAATAAACCTGTTTTGTATGATCATTTAAAGGTTTTTTTTGGGTGTCTGGCCCATGCGACTAATGTTATGCCTCATAATCCAAACTTGAGCGCTCATGCTCATCCTTGTATATTTCTTAGATACCCCTTTCATACAAAGGGTTTTGTTCCAGCCTTGTCGCTGGCCCAAAAATAGGAAGCCCAAGCCTGTTGGTCCTCCGGGAGTGGTGTACCTCGTAAGTAACGTGGGGGGAAGTTAGTTCAAGGAAAAGGGGAGGCGATCAGTTTAAGGAATGGGAGAGGGAGGCGAGTAACGTACCGCGGAGCGTTTGTCCGCTGGGTAAAGTGTTGTGTCCCGGTTAATAGGATGTACGGGGGTATTTATAGTACCCCTGCCTTGGTCGCCAGGCTGAATCCCGGCCATTCGTTTGTAGCTCCCGTAGGATGTTGACACGTGTCCGCTTTGTCTTGGAACCCTAAGTGTCGCCAAGTAACCCTAGGAGCCTGCCGTGTGGGCCGTCGCTTTGGGCCTCACTCCACTTCCTGGGTTTGCCCATTCAGCCCATCTGACTTACCGCCTAAGTCCGGACCTCCAGTCCTAGCCGCCGTGTTTAGGCTGCCGTGTGGGCCCCTGGGATTCGGCAGGCCGGGCCCATCAATTGCCCCCAAGCCCTTAGTCGAGCTTTGCTTGGCTGAGGCTTACTTATAGCTCGGATCACTGTCCTGTGATCGCCGCAGGAGGACCCATCAATTGCCCTCAAGCCCTTAGTCGAGCTTTGCTTGGCTGAGGGTTTTTGGTCGCTATGCCGTGTGTTTCCTTCTTTTTCTGCTTCTTGATATTTTTCTTGAACCATGGATTCCGATTCCGATAGCCAAAACCAAAGTCATTCCTACTCCGCGGGGTACGACTCTTCACCCTCTCCTTCATCCTCTCCTTCATCCCCTCCTTCAACTTCCAGCCAGTCTCCTGAACCAGTGTCCTAAATCCTCCATCTATGGCCGAAACCTCGTCTGCCCAAATTTCTGACGTAGCAGAGGAGAATTTTGATGAATCTCTTGCGCTGCCTTTTTGGGGTCCCCACCAAAAAGGATTCGAGCGGGCCCGTCATGGGGTCGAGATTGATCC
>JAVBHU010000460.1:0-21385 GCA_034768395.1 Linum lewisii | reverse complement strand
TAGAAATATGGAGGCAAATTTGAAGGGATCAGAATTAAAGTATTTTGGCCCGGGAGGTTAAAAAATATTGGAGCACCCAATTTCCGGTGTTGAGCAATAAAAAGCTGAGCTGCCCCAGATGTTAAAGAGGGGATGCCAGCAAGCTCAAACCCTTGGGGCCCAACACTCGGGAAGGAGTCGGGGGGGAAAATTTATTGAGGTTTTAAAGAATTCCCCCCGGAACTAAATCCCCCCTGAAATTTTTGGCGTTCCCCAATTCCCCCCAGGGGATACCCCGGATCCCAAAAGGGTTGGGGGGGCCAATGGATAGGTATGTGGGGAAGGCGCCCCGGACAAACCCCTTAAAAGTTAGATCCCCATGCAAATGAGCAAGCGGCGATGTGCATATGCGGGGGGTTTTAGAATTTTGGGGGGGGGAGTAGGGAGTGGTACATAAAACTAGGAGGGTATTAAGTCTTTAGGGGGTTTTTTGGAGGTTTTTCACAGAAGTATGAGTAAAAAAAAAAAGGCCCGGTGTTGAAGATGGTCCCCCTGAGGAAAAGGAATAGTGTGAAAGAATTTTTTGATGAGTGGATGGGTCTTTCCAACCCATCAAAAGGGTAGATCATAAATTCACTGGGCAGTTTATTCCAGTGACCCATAATGGGGGATGCGAGAGTGTTTGTTTAAGGTGGTTTCCAAAAAGTCGTTGTGGTTTTTGGGAAACCCAGGGTACATAAAATTATTTTAATCGAGGAGCAGTTACAAAAACCTTAAAGGGGGGGAAAAGGGGGAAAAAAAGGTTCGGGAACAAGAACCCAAAGGGCGCCCTGGGAAAACCCCCCATATAAGGGGATCCCACCCTGAAGAAAAAGGGGGGCCCCCAGGAGAGGGGCCCCCAAGAAAAAAGACGGATTACACACCACTCTCAAAATCGGAAGAAAGATTGCTGTTATGAGATAAAGGACTACCATAAGGCCCCTCCCCCAATGTTCCCCCGGGGGATCAGCGAAGTTCCCAGAAGTTATGTGATTTTTGACTCTCAGGGGGCATATTATGAAGTTTGGGGGGGGAAAATTAAAAAAAATGAAATCGAAAGGTGGAAAAGCAAAGGAGTTCGGGATTTATTGAAGTAAAGCGGAAAAAAAGGCAAGAAGATGTGCCGGAAAAAGGAGAATACAAGAAAGAAGGGTGATGTTTTTCGGGTTAAAGGGGCCCTTGGACAAGGGAAGATAGAAGAAGAAGCCTGCCCCGAGGTGAATCAATTTATAAAATTTTTTTGGTGGGGAAAGTCCCAAAAAAAAAAAGGTAAAAAAAAGGGGAAAACCGAAAGAAGTAAAAGATGATAGATCAAGTCAGTGCCCAAAATTTGGGGTTTTCGGAGGAAGACTGGGCGGGTAGGAGGCCCAAATTTGGAGTGATGGTGATTAAGGAATCCCCCCCAAAAAAAGGAGTGGGGGTGGGTTGAGAAGGGAGCGGCGGGGAACATTTTCTGGGGTGGGAAAAAAAATGAATGGTAGTTGCTCAGGCAGACAAAAAATAATCTAGGATTTTAGGGAAAAGTCCCCTCAAGGGGGAAATTTCCCCAAAAACGATAAACCCTGGGGAGGGATTTCCCCCTACCGATCCATTGACTTCCTGTCAAGGGTTGTAATCCACGTACAACATGATTGGGGGACCCCGGGGGTGGCCTTAGGCAATTCCCCCCAGGCACCCAAATGTTGAAGTTGCACAAAAAAAGTGATAGGTTTTGCCCGGGGGCACCCGGGCATGCAGAAGGTGTTATAGGGGGGAGGAAAAGCACCCGCCCCCCCTTGTTGGAGTTGGTAAATGGAGGGGGAACGAGTTGTACCCAGAATGGACGTCCCAAAAACCCCCCCTTTTAGGAGGTGAAAAAAGACAGTCCAGGTATATCCCCCCTTTAAAGGGGAAAGGAGGGAGGAGTTGGTTGGGTTGCTGAGAATTTTAAAAAAGTTGGTGGTAAAGTGACATGTGGGAATCACTCCGAATCATAAACATTCTTGGATTGGGGGAGTCATAGGAAAAAAAGTGGCAAAAAATTTAGGAAAAAGGGAGAGGTGGTGGGATTAAAATAGAAAAGCTTTGAAGGAAGGATTTATCGGGAGGTAGTTTGAATGGTTGGTAATGTGGTTCTTGTGAAGAAATGTAGGGGGTGGCGAATGTGCGTGATTCAAGAAACGATGTTGTAAAGACCCTACCCTGCCCTTTAAAAAGAGCAGGGGCTAGATGAAAGGAATAATGAAATGTATTTTGGAAAGTTTTTAGGGGGATATAGATATTTAAAGGCAAGACCAAGAGAAGAGGTTCTGAGGGACGGCAAAATTATGCTAGGGAATATTGGACTCAAAAATTGCTGGGGATTAAAAGGATGATGATAGTTTTGAAGCACCCGGGGGAAAAATTGGACCCGGGGGGGTTGGATGACCTTTGGTCAAAAGGGGGGAATTTGGGGGGTTTATTGGGACTTAGGGAAATTAATACACTGAGGAGTATTCGTAAGATTAAACCCTTTTAAAATGGGGTTGTTTGGGGTGACTAGGAAAGTTTTGGGTATCTAAAACCCAGAAGAGGAATAGAAGTAACCCAGGGATGCAGAGATTACAGAATGGAAAAGCCCATAAAGGGGTTAGGTTTTATTGGAAGATGGGAAAAAAAAACCGTTTAAATTAGGATCCCCGATGTGCGTGTTTTTTGTGATTGAGGAATGCATAAAAAATTTTTTTGGGGAAATGACAAATGAAAAAAGGTTTTGAAGGTGAAGAATTTTAAAAAACCCCCTCTGTATTGCATCTCCAAATTTAAAATTAAAGGGATTATTTTTATATCGAATTTTCCCCCAAGGGTTAGTGCGGTCTTATTTAAAAAGAGGAAAAAGTGAACCCCTTTTTTTTTCAAAGAAAGATTAGTGACCCCGAAAAAGGTATCCGTGATAGAAAAAAAGGGTTTTGGGGGTTTGCGCGGGAAAGTCCCCCCCATTTTTTCAGGCAAAATAATACATGTATCACGAACCTTTTTTTAAAAAATGGTTGAGTTATGGCGGGGGGGAGGGGTTTTGGAAAATGGGGGTTTGAATTAAGGTATGACATTAAATCCCCCCCCAGAAGGGAAAAAAGAGGTTTGGGGGGTTTGTAGTAGAGGGGGGTGAAGAAATAATGAAGAAGGCGATGAGTGGAGTTATTTAGGAGGCCCCTGGGGGAAGGGGGGGGATCGGGGGGAGAATGGGCCCAAAAGGGTTTGGTGGGATCCCCCAAAGGGGATGCGATTGAACAATGAAAACCGGCGGTATGGGGATTAGAGGTGGTACAAAATCGCAAGAGCATGGGAGTTACAAATCAAAGTTTTTCAGATGGCGATAGTAGTAAAATTTAAATTTGGGAGTTTGAGGTAAAGGGGGGAGTCGTTCCCCCATTTTGACGAGGTAAAATGCTTATAACGGAATTAAAAGGGTGGTATATCCCCAAAATTTCTGGGGAAAATTGAGGGGGAGCTTGTCAAAGTTGCAAGAGACAGATTTTTAAGGAAAAGGGGGAATGGTACAGTGGAGAAGGAAACAAGGATGAAGTTTGTGTTTTACTGATCAAAGGAAATTTGGGAAAAAACGATGGGAAACCCATTATAAAATTGGTAAGGACTGTACCCCAAGGGCCCTTAGAGGGACAAAACTGACGAAAAAAGGAAGATGTACTATAATAGGGGGTGAGTTTTTCCCCAAACGCTATGGGTCCCTACTTTGGGTGCCCGGGAGAGGGGTGAGTTGGGTTGGAGGAAGTCCTTAGGAGTGTGCGGGATCATTGGGAACAAGAAGTTTGGAAAGGAATTAAATTTTCCGGGTTTAATTTGGCCCAAAATGAGAAAGGAAGTGGTGATGGTGAAAAAAAGCCCCAAATGTAGGAATTTGAGGTTTTTACAAGTTGGAACAGGCCAGGGAAAGTGGGGGGGGGTTTGCGAGGTGGGGGATGGATATTAGGCCCATTTGGAAGTCAGGAAAAAGGAAAATTCCCCATCGTGGCGGTTGATTTTTTAAAAAATGGGTTAGGCAGAAGCAGTGGCAAATATACCGAAAACAGATAAAAAATTTTTGGGTTTAAAAATTAAATTTTAAAAATTAGATCCCGAGAGTATTATTGTGTCAGGGGGCCCCAAATTTACTCAAAAATTTAAAGAATTTTTTGTGATTTAAAGATAAATTAGATTCCTAGTCGCCCAACAAGCCAAGGGGCAAGGGAGGGGCCAAAAAAAATTTAAATTACAAGGTTTAATGAAAAAAGTGGATGGTGTAGGGGGTATGGGTCGAGGGGCTTGAAATTTTGCTATGGGTGAAACGTAGGGTTATAAAACGAGAAGGCGGGGTTATACATTGAATATGGAACGGAGGGGGGCCCCCTGGTGGAGATTTCAATATCTATTAATAATGAATACGGGAGAGGTCAAGGGAAAAGAAATTTATGCTTAAGTGAATGATTGAGGAAAGAAGAGAAAAAGGGACAGATGCGGTGATCGTGAAAAGGAAAGCTGGGAGGCGGTTTAATCTAAAGTAGAAATCATGGAATTTATTTAGTGTGCGAAAAATTTCTGGCCGGGATGGGTGGCAAGTCAAATTCCCAGGTGGGAAGGCCCCTTTGAGTAGGCGGGGGGTTTGGGGGGCCCAAAAATTAAGCTGAGAAATTGGTGGAGAAAAAAATTCCCCAAAAAAGGGAAAAATTGATTAGGGTTTATTTTGTTTAAAAGAAAAGATTGTAATGATGTAGTTTTAAAAGTAAAAGGGGGAAAAATATTTAAATCAAAAAATCTTTGGTCTCAAAAATATCGTATAAGACTAAGGGATTGAGATTATGAAAAAACTAGGGTTTAAAAAAGTCATGTGTGGGGACCAAGGGAAAAAAATTTTATATGTAAGAAAAGGGGTATTGAAAATTGTAGAAAGGGATACGAGAAAAACAAGTGCTGTGTAAGATAAGGGCTAAAATTTTCTTGAAAAGATAAGGGTTTGAGATCGATATGTAAGAAAAGGGCTTTAAAAGTCGTGTGTAAGATAAGGGATAAAATTATAATATTAAGAAAAGGGTTTTTAGATGTATGTAAGATGGGGGCCCTTAAAAAATGGGTAAGATAAGGGAGCATTTTAAAAACCCCCTAGGGCATGCACAAACGGGTAAAAATAAGGGCGTGAGTTTGGGCTATATGAAAAGGGGTTTTTAAAAAAATCGGGGGGTAGGGCCCTAAGGGTGGAAAAAATACCCGTAAAACTTTTTAAAAAGATGAAAGGAGGGAAGAGTAGGAAAAGGTACAAGATATAAAAAAGGTTAAAATTGCAAAATAGAAGCTAAGTGGGAATGCTAAAAAAAAGTAGGGAAAGAGCAATAAAAAAAAGAAAAAACCTGGGGTTTCTTGTTGGAAAGAAAGCATTTAATAATAGGAAGTAGAGGGGATAGGGCCCTTGGTGGGGGTTTTTCCCCGGGAGTTTTGGGGGGGTGCGGCGGAGTCGAGGTTTTGCCATGGGAGGGAGAAGGTAGAGGAGGGCCCGGTAAACTGAGCCGTGGGTTTAAAAATAGGCAGGGGTAGCAATACCCATAAATATTGCATTCCCCCTCCCACCCCCGTAAAAGGGTGAGCCCCGAAAGAAAAGTTTTTCGGAGTCGGTGGGTGGGGAAACCCCAAGTTTGGGGCGTTTAAAAGGCGCAAAGGGGACACCCCAAACCCCCTTTTGTCCAGGAAACCCCTTGGGGGAAAAAAGTATAGAATCATTCGACAGTAGATTCCCACAGTACTTCCCCCAGAGAGGGAGTATAGTATCCCACGGGTTCATCGTATTGAGCCTTGGCAGCCCCGGGGTTTCGGATCCCCGGAAATTGTGGTAGGGAGTCTTTTTAGAGTTTTGGGGGCCCCTTTCGGGGTTTTTTTCCCCAGGGGGATTTGGCGCGGTCCCCCAGTCGGCCTCAAGGAGGGAAAAAGGGGTTTGCGTGTAAGTTTGGATTTCCCCTTTGGGGAAATTGCTAATCGTCGGGATTTTTCAAAGACCCAGAGTAGAAGTCCCCCCTTTGTCGAGTTAGTTTTAAAAACAAAAAAGGTTTAGAAGGATCGCGAGGGTGGTTGGATGGGCGAAATTTAAAAAAGATAAAAGGGGAAAGAGTAAATCCTTCCCCTGTTGTGATAAGAGGAGATAAGAGGGAGCGTAATTTCCCTCCCCTTTCTTTCAGTTCAGTTTTCCCCTTTGCATGTGTTTAATGCAAAGGACAGATCCCCCAGTCAGAAGGGTGGTAACAAAGCAAATGAGAGGGAAAGAAAAAGGGATGTGACCCAAAAGGGGGGGGGAATGGGGCAAAGGGCGAGCGAAGGCATTCCAAAATTTTCCAAAAAAAAGGGGCAGGAGGTCCCCCGTGAGATCTGGGATTGAGTTTTCTGGGAGGTAAACCCCGGTAAAGGGGGGAAAAAATTTCCCCCAAAAGTTTTTGCAGGGGGGGATTTGGGATAAAAACGGATGGACAACGCGAAGTGGGGGGGGAAAACGTCTGTGACCGAGGAGCGGCGGTAAAAAAGTTTTGGGTCAGCCCCCTTTGGGGGGGCCCCCGTGTTGATGCCCGGGGGGGAGATGGTGGGGAGGCTGTGGGGGGGGATCCAAAAACCCCCGGGGGGTCTGTTTAGGGGTCAGGGGTTTGAGGAGGAAGGTGGGGTGGGAATAGGAATGTTATGAAAGGGGTCCCGGGAGAGGTGGTAAAAGGGGGCCCCAGAAGGTTTTTTTTTGGGGGGGTTTGGGGGTGGGGGGGGGGGAGAGTTTTTTTTTGTTTTAAACCTGAAATTTAATGGTTGGAGTGGGGGGGCGGAAAAATTGGGGGTTTGGCCCCCTTTTTTGGTTGGAAGCCCCGGCCCCTTTTTTTTTTTTGGGAAATAAGGGGCGTTGTCTCGGTCGTTTTTCTTTTTTGATTTTTAAGGGAGGTGAGAGAGGAGGGACGGCGGGGGGAGAATCTTTTAGGACCGGGTGGTCTGAACAGGGCGGCGGCGGTAGAAGGTGATCCCGGGGTTCAGGGGGAAAAAAAAAGGAAAAAAAAACCCGGGGTTATATATAAAAAAAAAAAAAGGGGGTTAAAAAAAATTAAGTGGCAAAAAAGGGGGAGGCGGAAAAGTTTAAGGTTGGGTTTTTTAGGATTTGGTTGGGGGTTTAATTAAAAAAGTAGCAAATGCAAAAAAAGGGGGGTGGGCCTCGTCGTTAAAAAAAATTTTTCCCCCGTATTTGCCGGGGGGGTTTAAAACTAGAGGCTGATAAGTGATGGGAAATGAGAAGGATTGGGGGGGGGGTTTCCCCAGGAGAGGATCGAGTTTGGTTTTTTAAGGATACGTGGTAGGAATGAGGGGGAAAGTGGGGTGGGATCTGTGTCGGGGGTGGAAATAGAAAAAAATGGTAAGGTGGGAGGGGTTGGCGATGAATGGCCCCTTTGGGGGAAAAATTAAGGGAAGAAATTATCATTTGATGTGGTTTGGATGTTGTAAAAAAATTAGAGGGGGGGATTTTTTTCCCCCCCAATGCATTCAAAGGGGCCCCGTGGAAAAAATTAAAGGGAAGGGAAACCCCCCCAAAAACCCCCCCAAGAAATGATGTAAATGAGATGGGGGAAAGGGAAGTTTTGGGAAGGCCCCGGTCGATGCGTCCCCCCGGGGGCAATTCCCTGGAGGAGTCGGGGGCCCCAAGCGAACCCGGGGATGGAGATAGGAAGGAGAACGGGGGAAAATTTTTTATGCCCCGAAGGGAAAAATAGTGGGCCAATGAGTGGTGTCCAAGTAGTTGAAAGAAGAGTTCCCAAAGGGTAGGACGGGACTTGTTCGCTGGTCAATCTGCCCCCTGGGGGTTTTCGAATTTTTTATGGGGCCCCCAAAAGGGGAAGGGGGGAGATTCATCAAAAGTTTTCTTGCTATGGAACGGGAAAAGGTTTGAAAGGGTAGGGGGTTTAAGGGCCCCCTTAGGGGTTAAAAAGAAGATGGGGGAAAGAGGGTAAAGGGAAGGTGAAGGATCAGTGCCCCGGAATAAAAATGGTTTGGTTTGGCTAGGGTGTCGGAGTTATGATTAAGAAAGGGGCAAGAAGAGAAAAGAAAAGGAAAACGGGGGGGGGGTAAAGAAAGGAGAAAGAAAGGGGGAGATAAGGGGTGGGGGGGGGGTAAACTTAAAAAAAGGGGTAGGGGGGGGGGAAAGGGGTTTTCGGGTTTTGGGAGGAGGGGAAAAGTTGAAGAAAGGGGATAGTAAAAGAGTGGATGAGGAAAAAAAAAGGGTAAAAAAAGGGGAAAAACGGTAAGAGTAGGGTTTTTATAGGAAGTAGTGGGGGAAAAAGGAAAACCGTGGGTGGATGAGTGGGGGCACGGGCTATGGGGGTGGGGGAAGGACCGTGGGTTTCTTGGGGGCCGGCGGTTAAAAGAGGGGGGGAAAGGATAAGGAAATGTGATTTTGGGGGAATTACTGAAACCCCCGTTTCCCCCAACTTTCGGAGTGAGAGTAAAGACCACAATCCCTGGGATGAAAGAACATGGAAAGGAAGTCGGGGGTTGGAGCGGTAAGGATCAAAAGGGTATAAGAACAAAAAGGGCGATTAAAAAGGGGCCCCAAAACCAAAAAACCCCCAATTGGAAGATATTAAAAAGTAAATTTTTGTTATAATAAAAAAGACGAAAAATAGGGAAAAACCCCGGAATCTGGAAAGTATTAAAAAAAAATTTTTAAAATAAAAAAAAAAAAAAAAATATAAAAAAAGAGGAATGCCCGGAAAAAAGGGCCCCTTTTTTGGAAGTCAATAAAAAGATTGATTGAAATAATAGAAAAAGTTTTGGTAAATAGCGAAAATTTTAGAAGAAGCTGAGTAGAAACCTTCGAATGTTTTGGGGGAAAAAAAGGGAAAACATGGAAAAAAATAAAAAAGGGGAAAAAGAAATTAAACAAATCGGCCCTTACAAAGAAAAATTTTTAAAGAAATTAAAAATCCGTATAAAATAATATGTAAAAAAAATAATGGTATGGGTGTTATTAAACATAAAAAAGAAAAAGGAATGGGTCAGGGGGAAAAAGGGGGAAAAAAAAATCAGATTGTCGGAATGAAATTATAATTTTTAAAAATCAAAACGATCACTCTCCTTGAAGAAATTTGGAGTAAAAATTTTGGATAGAGATGGAAAAACTAAAAAAACCCCTTATAAAAATAAGGAAAAAAAGAAACCCCTTTAGAGTTTACGAGAAAAGTGGTGTAAAACCCACTTATATATTTTAAATAAGATTGTGAAAATTCAATTATAATTGTTTAATCAAATTTTTTAGTTTCAATTTTCGGTTTTTTTAAAAATAATTTTGGGCACGGAGTGAAATTTTTTTTAATTAATATATATATAATGGATTTTTTAAAGGGTTAAGCCCCAAATTTAGTTGTTTTTGGTTGGGGTTTTATTTAGTTGTTGAGTTTTAAAAGTGTTGGTAGTTTTTGGGTTGGATGATAATAAAAATTAACAAAAATTTTCCCAAAATTAATTAAAAAAAAAACAAAAAACAGTGTTTTTTTACCCCTAATTTTTTATTTTTAAAGAGTTTTAAGGGGTAGGGAAATACCAAAAAAAAAAAAAGCTATTGATTGTGTTGTTTCCCCGTTGGCCCAAATTGCTTTTTTTTTTTAAAAAAAAGAAAAAAAAATGAAAAAAAAAAAAAAAAAAAAAAAAAAAAAAAAAAACCCTTATTTGGTAGTTTTTTTTTAAAAAGTATAGGTTAAAAAAAATTTTTTGTAGTATTAAAATTTTAAAACTTTCTTTTTCCCCCCGGGGAATTTTCCTTTTTATATTCATTAATCTAAAAAAAACTTTTTCTTCTCTTTAAAAAAATATATTAATCTGGGCTTTTTTGGGGAAAACCCCCTTTTTGGGTTTTTTACTTTTTTTTTTTCCCGGGCTTTTTCTTATGCCTTATTTCATGTATAAAAAAACCCCTTTATAAGTTTTTTAAAAAATTTAAAATTTTCAAGTCATTTGTTTTTTTTTATTTTAAAATTCAAATATTTTTTAAAGCTTTTTATTTTTAATTTTTTCATTTTAAAAACATTTTTTTTTAAAAAAGAAATTTATTGTCACGTTGTTTTGTTTAAAATTTAGTTTTAAATTTAAGGGGAATAAAAATTGGGGGTTTCTTTCCCCAAAAGATTTTTGGGGAAGTTGGTGGCAAATTTTAAAAAAAGTTTTAAAAAAATTGGGGGTGGCTGGGTTTGGGGGGGTTTTGGAAAGGGGAGAAGATGTTTTTTTTTTTTTAAAAGGAAAAGGAAAAAGGGGGGAAACCCCAAATTTTTTTTGGGGGGAAAAGGGAAAATTTGTTTTTGGGGAAAAAGGAAAAAAAAAAAGGGTTTTTTTTTTTTATTGCTTTTTTGTTTTTTCTTGCTTCAAAAAATTTACAAGTACAAGCCCCACCTTTTTAAACATTTTCCCATAAAAAAACTCTCCCTTAAAATTCCTTTTAAAAAAAATTTTTCTTTTTTCCCCGTTTTGGGGAATTTTTCCCCCCAAAATTTTTCCTTTCTCTTACCCCATCTTTTTTATTCAAAAAAAGGGGTCTTACACATCCCTCCATTTTTTAGTTTATTTCTACTTTTTTTCCGGGACAAAAATTTTAAAAACCAAAACTTTTTATTACTCAACCCCCCCCCTTTAAAGTTTAATTCTTCGTGGACCCCGATTTTTTTCCCAAAAATTTTTGGCGAACACTTCATGCTTGACGGTTTTTAAAAATTTATTTTTTTTTTGGGGTTCTTTTCCGTTTGGGACTTTTTTTTCGGGGGGCACCTCCTTCTGTCCTTTCTTTCCTTTTTAAAAAGTGATTTGGGGTTAAATTTTGTTTACTACGATCTCAATTTGCAAGTTCTTTGCAAGAGCAATTTTCCAAATTTTTTTGGGGCTTTGAATTCGGGGGAAAAACGTTGCCCCATATTTTTTTCCCTTTTTAAACAATCTTTGAACCCAAAAATGATGGCATGCACACGATGTTTGGGAGAAAAAGTATTAAAGTTTCCCCCAACGGGAAAAAAGGTTTTTTAATGGTTTTTTCTTTGAATTTTCCCTGTTTAAATTTGTATCACTTTAAAAAATAATACAAACCCCCGTTGTACTTTTTCGATTTACCCCGTCTCCGCCCAATTTATATCTTTGTATCCAACCAAAAAAAAAATTGTTGGGGTTCGAAAAAAAAAGGGCCCCTGTCGATTGTTCCCCTTTTCCCCCTTTTTAAACCCTCTTGGTAGATTCTAGGGGGGCATGGTAGGCCCTTTCCCTGTAAGGGGGTGACCAACCCCGATAGGAATATTAGCTAGTGTGCATGTGAGATATCTTACAATTTTTCCCCCCAAGCTTCAAAAATTTTTTGGGGGTTTAACCCTTTTTCCTTTTTTACCCTTTTTTAAAAATTTGGGGTCCCGGGCAGCGGGTTTTTTGTTCTTTGGTTTGGGGAATTCCCCTCTTGAATTCTTTAAAAAATTTTTTTGGAAAAACCCCTTTTTTTTTGGAAAAAAATTTTATTCCCTTTTTGAAAATTTTTAAATTTCCCAAAATAGTAGCCATTAGCCCCAAATTTTTGTCGTCTGAACTCATAAAAACCTCGATTTTTAAAAAATTTTTTAAAAAAATTTTTGTAAAAGTAGTCATCGCATAAAAAGGCCCCAAAACCCCAAAAAGATATCCCCCCCCTTAAAATTTGAGTTATGGCATTTCATGTGGACATTTTTTGAACCCTTCTTTTAAAAAAAAATTTGTAAATATTTTTTTTTCCATGCGTTTGGGTTTCTTTTTTCCCCCCCTACCCCATCTTTTTTTTAATTTTTTGCCCTTGCCCTTTTTTGGGCCTTGAATAATGAAAACCCAAAAGGGGTTTTTCGTTATATATGTTTTGTTCGAGGTAACCATTCAGAAAAGCCCCAAATTTTGGGGTTTTCCTTTTTTTTAAATTTTTCCCAAACCCCCTTTTGGGGTCCCAAAGGGGAAAAAAAACCAAATTTTTTTTCTCCTTTTTTGGCCCCCCAGTGAAAAAAATTTCTTTTTTAGTGGGGTTCCGGTTTTTGGGGCTGTATCCCCTTTGTGAAAGGGGTCGGGGGGGCCCCCCAAAAAGGCGTCCCCCGCCCCCAGGAAACCCCCCCCCCCAAATTTTCCCCCGGGTTGGGCTTTGGGGGGGCGGAAATTAGGGGAAAAAATTGGAGGGGGGTTTCCCCCCTTTTTTGGAAAAGGGGGGACGCCCCAAGGTTTTTAAACCCCCAAAAACAAGTCTCGATTTTTAATGCCCCCATCCCCCCAAAAATGTTCCCGGTCTAGACGACCAAAAAAGGCCCATGCTGTAAAATCCGTCCCCCAAAACCCCCCACCGGGTTTACCCATGGTGAATCGTATGAGGCTACTGAAGACCAGTTTAAAAAAAAAGAGTAAAAAAACGGGGGAAAACTAAACAACTTTATTAAAAGCCCCAAAAAAACCCAAGGCCTTCATTAAAACAATTAAAACCCAAACATCTGATAAATAAAAAATTAAATCCAAACTAAAAACAAGTTACAATTTCCCCCAAACCCCAAAAAAAGGCAATAAAACTTTTAAAACCAAAATGCACTCAATGTAGTCCACTAAATTCACTTCACAACTCCAAACTGCAACCCCCTCTAAAACTCAACGAAAACCCTGAAAAAAGAAACTGGGGGGGGGGGATCAGCTTCCTAATGAAACTTAGTGAAACCCACTGGGTTTAACTATGCCCCCAACCTAACCTGAAGAGCGATCCCAACTCCGCCACACAAACAAAAAATGGGAACTGAAAACAACCGTACCACATTTTAATTCCCTAAAATAGTTAGGTGATATATAGGTGCGTTACTCAGTTCAAATGATCATTCACAAATAGCATCAATATAAGAAAGGTCTATTCTTACGGTCAACATTACATCCATACATATGGTTCAACATCATAAACACCATACATACAGTTCAATATCAAGAGCATCATAATTCACTCGTCATCTCAATCTTCACACAACAATCATAAACAATCGCCTTGCACACAATCCTAAATTACATTTCAGTCTGCTAAGTGAGTTATTAGGCATCTCTCCATATTAACAGTTCACAGTCCTTAACACCATCCTACACCTAAACCATTCACATCAATCCACAACTCTGCACAACGAACCATTCAGTTCACAGATCAATCCAAACATAGACCACAAACACAACACAAGGCACCTCACGTTCACATTCAATGCACACACACACACACACGAATCGAAATGTATCTTATTTCACAGACACTCACAAACACGCATACACCACCTCACATAACCAAGCATCTCATCACTAACAATATACCACACAATCATTGATCTAGGTGAGTTAATTAGGCGCCATAAGAAGTTGTTCCCCTACTACCCCGCCGGTCAGCACATCATCCAGAACGCATCATAAATGATCCTTCCCGAAGGAGTATACCAAACAGATGCATCCATGAAGGATCCTTCCACGAAGGAGAACGACAACCAACCTTGGTAACCCAACCAAGGGATTCACCCCAATGAATCAAACTCAATCTCAACCAGTATTTTGGGTGGTAACGTTGGCTCCTTCCAATTCTATCATTTAAATCCCATTTAATGCGACCACAACAATCACACTCTAATGCAACCACAACAATCACACTCATCCACAAAACAGTTTCATTCAACCAAAATTCATTTCACAATTCCGATTCCACTTCCCAATTCCCACTGTTACGACCCACTACACAAATTCCACATCACAATACCACAACACAATTCCACACATGATTCCACAACACCATTCCATGTTCTAGTTCCATGCACCAATTCTATGTTCCAATCCTAGGCTAGCCACAACCGGTAATAATAGATACAATCTAGAAATTCATCACATCCAACCCCATCCTATCTCACATTTCTAGGTCCAATACATTAGCATCATCTTTCATCCCAATCCCCACATCACAATCAATTGGCACAAACATCACACAGTAATCACAAGACAGTTATTCAGTTTTATTCTCATAGGTTCATGCAAGACCTAATTCCATTCTAAGTCTATTCAACTCCTCACTCCCCTTTTTAGCCACCTAGTTAACCATTTAGTCACACATAGTCAACACACATATAGACAAGTCGGTCATCCACTCAAACAAGTCAACTCAACACCACATAGCACCAATTTCATTCAAATCAATCATACAACACCAGTTTAACTAGTTCTTGCAATCACACCACCCAATTCCATGCATCAATTCCCTTAACTAATCCCATAAGTCAATTCCACGTACAGACTCTATTGTCCAATTCCGCGTACAAATTCCCTTACCAATTCTATTAGCCAATTCTAAGTCATAAGTCTACCACCCTAAACACATTAACAACCATCTTCACACACAACATCAATTCCACCCAAGCCATCGCATAACATCAATTCAGCCAACAACATGTAGAACATCAATCCATCCAATATCACATAGCATCATTTCATCCATTCACACATTTACAATCACATCACACTTCATTCAATAATTCCACATTACACAAAAGTTTAAGGGTAAACAGCTAGCTCCACGCCCCCCTCACCTACAGGGATAGCCATGTCGTGAGTCTGAAGGTTACCCTCCTATTCATCCTTCATAGGACGACCCCACGTTGGCAGGGCCATCCCCATGTTCATCATTGATTCAGGCGACTCACATTGGCAAGACCACCCTCCTACAACACAACTGACAGCACAAGATATAGAAACAGTTTACAGAATAACATCCCGGCCCTCTTACACTCATTACTAAGTCTGATCCATTAATCATCATCATTAATTATTTTCCCCCCAATCAACCACATCACAACAACCCACAATCATCAATCAATGCATCAATTAACAACCCAACAACAAGCAACAATCATCACAATTCACATCACAATCAGTTGCAGTATAATTTTCCCTTTTACTCTATTTCAATTTACAGCAAAGCCCTACATCTTTCTAAGTCAAAGTTACAATCCTCACACTGACCATACTACCCATCGTACGCTAAACCCTCACCTGACAAGAAGACGAGGCTCTAAAACAGCTTCCGGAACCCGAACAACCAAGCTCTTCAACTCCAAAAAACCATAGCTCTCCTCCTCCTCACCGACAGAAGCATACTCCAAAATACCAAGAAATTAAGGGTGTTATCTCTTCCTCTCATTGCAACGAACGCGTAGCAACAAAACGGATCGTCAGTCAGAGCTCTACAACTCCCAGAATCAAGGATTGAAGCTAAGGGGATTTTTGGGTTCGTCAAAAGGATTTTCGGGGAAAGAGAAAGAGGGGTTTATTGTGAATTTCCGTGAAAATCAGCTATTTATGGCAAGTCACAAGAAACATGGCGTGTTTCTTGTAAACAACACGGTGTGTTTCTTACAACACACGACGTGTTTCTTGTAAACAACATGATAAGGAATTTATCAAGGTCGTATTCCTCGAGGTCCTCACATAGGCTAATACTCACAAAATTCGTGAACGATCCATACATTTTGAGTTGAGATTTGGTTTGAAAGAAAACAAGTTAAAAACATAAACAAGCCAAAGTAAAATTGACAATGGAAATTGAGGATCAAACAAGAGAGAAAGGGAGTTTAGTCTAGCAAGGGATTTCTTCAAGCTCAAGGTTCATGAAAGTTGGATTGAATCTCAAGCAACGATGTGTAATTAATGACCATGCATCTCACTCAAGTAGAATCAACGAGCTCTCGCACAATTGACTCTCTATTCCTAGACCAAATGCACCATGCTCTCGCTATGTGAACAAAAGGAATGGAATGCTTTAAACTAGCTCAATGAAATGCTTGGAACTTGAATTCTATGTCAACAATCATCTAGCACAAGGTAAATGATGCAAGACACTCTCATGCCAATCATATAACACTAGTCTAGCAATCACAAGGGTCTTTCAACCTTCAAATGAAAGAAAACTCAATGCACACCAAGTGTTTGATAAAATGTCAACAAGGGAGAACAAGCTCAAATGGTTGTAACTTGATAATCCAATCTCTCAAACCATCCAATTACAATCTACAACCTTAGATCAACATCAATCAATCATTCTCATGTATTGAAAGACATAACAATACCAAAAGAGTAAATCAAGCTCTAATGGCTACAAAGCACAAGGTCTAGGATCATCATCTTACACAAATGGCTATGAGAACTCAATCCATACAATCAATCACCTATCCTAGCTTGATCCATCCCCCACTAAACTAAACCTAAGTTTAGCCTAGCTTAACCATGGAAGAAACCTGAAATTGAGGAGAGGAGACCATCCTTGCTTCCATGGAGGATCTTCTCACTTGGCTCTTCAAGCTCCAATCCAAGGGTGGAAGGCTTCACTTAGATCTTCAAGTTGATCAACAATTGAGGGAGGTTGGTGTGTGTTTTAGGGAGAGGATGGTGATTGGCGATGATGATGATGAGTTGAGAGAGAGAGGAGTCGGCGATTGCAATTGTAGAATAATGAATTGATCACTTAAACTCTCGCCTCTTTCACCTTTATATAGCATGCCGGATTTGCCTGATATTTTCGGCGAAAATTCTGTAGGATTTTCGCCGAAAACGCTTTTGAAAACACGCTGCTGCATTCCTTCTAAAGTTTTCGGCGAAAACTTTGAATGTTTTCGCCGAAAATGTTGTCAAAGAGCAAAGGCCTTCTGTCTGCGTCGAGTTTTCGGACCGAGGACTTGAAAATCTCGCCGAAAACTTCTTCTTCGACAAAAACTTTATGATATTTTCGCCGAAAATGTCTTCAGCTGAAAAGTCGTATTTTCTTCGATTTTGCAACGTCCATATCTCCTCCGTCCTAGCTCCGATTGACCTCCCGTTTGATCCCACGTGCTCCTTGTCACCAGTACTTCAATGCCAAGACCTGAAAATACAAAGAAAACAGCTCCAATAGACAAGGAAATGGCCTCAAAGTAGCAACCGGACAACAAATGGACACTTAGCACAAAAACATCAATAAAAGCATATTAAGCATGACATTTAAGGATCAAACACGGGCATTTCATAGGTCAATCGAGGACTTAAATGCACTAAATATGATCACATCACAACACGGTGTGTTTTATAACACACGGCCATGTTTTGTAATCTGCCACCTTTGACGAATTTTCACGTACTCGCTTGTATCTACCACTCGACTCAACTATGAACGTCCCAGACTTCGATGGGGCCTCAAGAACATTGTTTCCAATTTTTCAACCATCCAAACTCGTGTTCCAAACCGTTCGGTTGGGCGGGGATGTTACAAGTCTCCACAACTTCAAGAGATTTCGTCCCCGAAATCACAACTCAACTCACCCTAGCAATGAATCCACAAATCACAGCTAAAACGCAGCAACACAATGATCACATCAGCTCCCAAAACCCCCTCTTAATGGCTCTAGCAACACACACCTTCCAAGAACACCACTCCCTTACTAACCCGAACTTCTACCTAACAAACACGCACAACCAAACTCCACAACACAACCAACCACAAGAGCACAACCAGAAGTACAACCACACACAACTCATCAAGAGCACAACCACAACACAAGCAAGGCAGGGAAACTAATATCTAACACCTTCGACTAGAAATCCACACTCCTCGAACACTCTACCAACCTAGCAAAATCTGCAAGGGCTCTACTCTTCCAACCAACTTCCTAGTCCACTACCACTTCAACTCTCTCACTACAAAAAAACGGATAGCTAACAGCGAATTATTATTACATCTAACAGCGGATAGGCGCTGCTAGGATTTCTAACAGCGGACACGCATCCGCTGTTAGGTTGACTAACGCGAGCTGAGCTAACAACGGATAAGCTGACCGCTGTTAAACCTAACAGCGGTTAACTTTCCGCTGTTAAGTCTAACAGCGGTCGGTATCCGTTGTTAGACTGAAGAACAGATTTAAAAAATGCAGAAACATGCATAGCAGGTTCATGCATCTTCTTCTTCTTCTTATTCTTCTTCCTCCGATCTTCTTCTCTTCTACTTCCTCCGATCATCTCCTTTTTTTCTTCTTATTCGTCTTCCTCCGATCTTTTCCTTCTTCTTCTTCTTCTTCTTCCTTTGATCTTCTTCTTTTCTTCTTCTTCTTCCTCTGAGCTTCTTTCTTCTTCTGCTTCTTCTTCTACTTTCTTCTCTTCTCTTCTTCCTCTTCTTTCTTCCTCTTCTTCTTCTTCTTCTTTCTTCAACATAGTACCTGCAATCAAACATAAAATTTAAACCCTAATCTCATATCAAAACCCTAGATTCAACCAAAACCAGAAATTAAATGGAGATGAATAACCTCTTCAGCACATGTTCTTCTTCTGCCACTGCTGCTGGTCGGAGTCTGAGTGGATTCATTAGAGGCGGAGGAGGAGTTGAAAGATGGGAAGAAGAGGGGATTTGTTTTTGGGGAAAGAAGGAAGAAGAGGGGATTTGTTTTTGGGGAAAGAAGGAAGAATGGGGATTCTTTTGGATCTGGCAAAGAAGGAATTAGGGATTGCCAACAAATCATTGGCTAGGGATGGGCACACGAATCGCCACATCAGCAAAAACCTAACTGCGGATTACCTAACAGCGGTTAAATCTGCTGCTAGGTTTCCCCCCAAAAAATTTTGATTTCCGCTAAGGCGGGATATTTTGGCGCCCCCGTGAATTAAATGGCTAACAGCGTAGATTTAACAGCAAATTTTTAAAAATCCGCTGTTAGAATTTTATTGTAACAACGGATTTTGTCCGCCTTTAGGACTTCGATGTTAAAATGCCATTTTCTTGTATTGTCAAACTACTCCAACAACCCTTCACTACAGAAGGACACAAAAACATTTAAGTCGACCATTTTAGAAATTGACATTGCATTTCAAATCATTTTTCCTTTCAAATTTACAACACTTTTCTTTCAAAACTTCCACCCACTTTAAAACAATTTGAAAATCCCAGGAAAGTTGGTCATGTGCGATGCTTCATCCCTTCTCCCTATGAGGTTAATTGCCCTCTAGAAAGAAAAGACGAATCACCAACACAACAACAATAACCAGACTCTGATACCATCTATAACACCCATCCCAAACCGATCTAGGTTTACCCACGCTCAAATGGTATGAGTGCTACTCGAAGAACCAACTTTAAAAGAAAGAGTAAAACAAAGCGGAAACATAAACAACTCTTATTAAAAGGCTCAAAACAACGGAAGGCCTTCATTAAATGCAATTCAAAATCCGAACATTTGATAAATCAAAATCCAAATCCAAACCTCAACAACGATTACAAAGTTCCCCAATCCAAAAGTGTCAGCTGAAACATAAAACCAAAACGATAGTCACTCCAATGTAGTCCACTAAACTTCACTTCACAACTCCAAACTGCAACTCCTCTGAACTCACCGAACACCTGAAAAGAGAAACTGGGGGGATCAGCTTCTTAATGAAGCTGAGTGAACCCACTGGGTTTAAATATGCACCGAACCTAACCTGAAGAGCGATCCCAACTCCGCACACAAACAACAATGGAATCTGACACATCCATACCACATTTTAATTCCCTAAAATAGTCTAGGTGATCACATAGGTGCGTTACTCAGTTCAACATTCATCATTCACAAATAGCATCAATATAACAAAGATCATCATTCATACGGTTCAACATTATATCCATACATACGGTTCAACATTAGAAACACCATACATACAGTTCAATATCAGAGCATCATAATTCACTCGTCATCTCAATCGTCACACAACAATCATACACAATCGCCTTGCACACAATCCTAAATTACATTTCAGTCTGCTAAGTGAGTTATTAGGCATCTCTCCATATTAACAGTTCACAGTCCATAACACCATCCTACGCCTAAACCATTCACATCAATTCACAGCTCAACACAACAACACCATTCAGTTCACAGATCAATCCAACATAGACGACAACACAACGCAAGGAACCTCACGTTCAATTCAATGCACACACACACACACGAATCGTACATGCATCTTATTTCACAGATACTCACAAACACGCATACACCACCTCACATGACCAAGCATCCTCATCACTAACACATACCACACAATCATTGATCTAGGTGAGTTAATTAGGCCCCATAAGGAGTTGTTCCCCCGCTACCCACCGGCCATAACATCATCTAGACGCATCCATAAAGGATCCTTCCCCAAAGGAGTATACCAATAGACGCATCCATAAAGGATCCTTCCACGAAGGAGAAAGACAACCGAGTTTGGCAACCCAAACAAGGGATTCACCCTAGTAAATCGGACTCAATCTCAACCAGTATTTTGGGTGGGGTAGGTTGGCTCCTTCCAATTCTATCATTTAAATCTCATTTAATGTGACCACAACAATCACACTCTAATGCAACCACAACAATCACACTCATCCACAAAACAGTTTCATTCAACCACAAATTTACTTCACAATTCCGATTCCACTTCCCAAGTCCACTGTACAACCCCACTAGACAAATTCGACATAACAATGCACTTCACAATACCACAACATAATTCCAAAATCATGATTCCACAACACCATTTCATGTTCTAGTTCCATGCACCAATTCTATGTTCCAATCCTAGGATATAATTGTCTAACCACAACCCGGGAATAATAGATACAATCATTTGAAATTCATCACACCCAACCCCATCCTATCTCACATTTCTAGGTCCAATACATTAGTTATCATCTTTCATCCTAATCCCCAATCACACATCAATTGGCACAAACATCACACAGTAATCACAAAACAGTTATTCAATTTTACTCTCATAGGTTTTATGCAAGACCTAATTCCATTCTAAGTCTATTCAACTCCTCACTCCCCTTTTTGCCACCTAGTTAACCATATAGTCACACTAGTCAACCACACATATAGACAAGTCGGTCATCTACTCAAACAAGTCAACTCAAACAACCCCATACCAAACAATTTCATTCAAATCAATCATACAACACCAGTTCAACTAGTTCTTGCAATCACAGCACCCAGTTCCATTACTCAATTCATGCATCAATTCCCTTAACTAATCCCATAAGTCAATTCCACGTACCGATTCTATTGTCCAATTCCGCGTACAAATTCCCTTACCAATTCTATTAGCCAATTCTAATAGCCAATTCTAAGTCATAAGTCTACCACCCTAAAACATTACAACCATCATCACACACAACATCAATTCTACCCAAGCATCGCATAACATAAATTCAGCCAACAACACGTAACATCAATCCATCCAATATCACATAGCATCATTTCATCCATTCAAACATTTACCATCACATCACACTTCATTCAATAATTCCACATTACACAAACAAGTTTAAGGTAAACGGGTA
>JAVBHU010000457.1:7500-10000 GCA_034768395.1 Linum lewisii | reverse complement strand
CCTTGCGATCCGTCGATTTTATCAGGGAAATCACAAAACAAGGGGCAGAGCCCGCGTTGACCTTTTTTTCTAAAAATGCGCCCCTTCCAAAAGTGGGGGTTTTTGTTGCAGGGATTAGCCTAAAATTTTAACTACGGTTTTTCCATTTGCGGGGTACCACAAACAAACTAAAAAAACTGATTTAAGGACCATTCGCATTTTCCCCAGCCCAAATTTTGTTCATACCCACACTTGCGGGGCCTTAATTTTTTGAGACAAGCAATGACTACTGGCAGGATAAAACCAGGTAGCATTCCCCATTCGACGCATCCCCCTGGGCTCGGAGCCGAAGAAACCAAAAAGAAAAGGGAAAGATGCAGTCAAAATAAATGAATCAAAGGGGGGGGGCCCCAACCATTGGGATGTAAGCCCCCATGGCCACATCACTTCCAGAAACCGAGAGCACAAGCGCCCACCTAGGTCCATGAAACGCACCGAGGGTGAGAACTGGAACTAGGGGGCCCCCCAAAGAGCCCAAACCAAACCCCCAAGGGGGGCAAAAGGGTTTAGAACGGGTCTTGCAACAGGGAAAATTCCCCTTTTTGGGGGTTTGGGCAACACAGGAACCGTTCTCCACCATCGGGCCCAGGGAAAGGAAAGGAAATTTGGAAGAGAGAGGTGAGCCCAAAGGGGGGTTCGATGCTAAAAAAGCAGGGAGCCCGTCCCCCCCAAACAACTCAAAAACCCAAACTCATGTGCATCACGTACAACGTATGAAAAGCCAGCATCCGATGACCCCCCCAATGAGCTTAAAACGTTGCAAAGCCCACCAAAAAAGTTCACCAAACGGCCATCAACGCCCCCCGCTTAACACGAAAGAAAAAACAAAAGAACCGGACAAAGATCGAACGGGACGTACACCCAGGCCCCCCCAGATACTCCCAAAAAAAACAGGGGCCGAAAAAGGGCAACCCCCGGGAGACCGACAATAACCATCGGGGAGCCAAACTGCAACGGTCTACCATGCGGAAAAACTCAGTGGAGGCCAGGGGAAAAGGGCCCCGGAAACCCCCACAAATTAAAACCCACTAAACCTTAAAAAAGGCCACTGACCACCGAATCCCGACCGCCGGCGACCAGCCGCCGGGACCGACGGCCCCCGGGGCCGACGGCCCACCCACCTTGCCCCAGGGGGTTGCCCGGCGGAAACCAAGCAGTGTCAGGGCCGTGGCCAGGGTCAAGCGCAGGGTCGGCCCCCGAGGGGGGTCAGCACCCCCCCCCTATAGAGCAAAACAACTTTTTCCTCCCCCCAGGGGAAAGACATCAATATGCCAGGGGGTCACAGACCCGGGCCCAGCCCCTGACCGGGGCCGAGAGACCTGGGCCAGCCCCTGTGCCGGGGCCAAGAGCCCCGGCCCTCCCCCCTGACCCGGGCCAGTCACGAAGCCAAGGGCTCCGGATCAGCACCGGATGCCAGGCCGAGCCACCAAGCCAAGGGCCTCGGACACAGCCCCGGATGCAGGGCCGAGAGACCCGGCGCTCCCCGGATGCCGGGCCGAGAGTCCCGGATGCCGAGCCGAGTCACGAAGCCAAGGGCCCCCGGATGCCGGGCCCAGCTACCGACCAAGGACCCCGGATGTACGGCCAAGCCACAGAGCCGAGAGACCCGAAGAGCCCCGGATGCAGGGCCGAGTTACCGAGCAAAGGACCCCGGACACAGCCCCGGATGCCGGGCCGAGTCACAGAGCCGAGAGCAGGGGTGCATGACACCTTGTCAACACCTGTCAAACCCACTTGTCTAACACACTGTCAAACACACTGTCACACTGACACTCTGCTAACACACTGCTAACACACCTATCACACGCCTATCACACGCCTATCACACGCCCACGCCGGCGCCCGCGCCCGCGCGCGCGCGCGCGCGCAAGCGCGCGTGTGTGTGTGTTATTGAAGCAGTGGCCACGGACGGTGAGCACGGTCACGGATATGGTCATGGTCGGCAACGTCGGAGACCTACTATCAGCTTCGGACACCCGCTATAATAGACCCACTGAACGCTGAAAAAAAGCCGACCGATCACCGAATGCCGGCGGCGACCACCGCCGACGGCCGGCGGTCCACCAATCTTGCCCCTGGTGTGCCTCACGGACGGTGGCCACGCTCACGTTCACGGTCGGCCACCGAGGGGGTCGGCACCACCCCCCTATAGAGCAAATAGACCCACTGAACCATGAAAAAGCCGACTGACCACCGAATGCCGACCGCCGGCGATAGCCGGCGGCGACCGAAGGCCGCGGCCCACCCTCCTTGCCCCCTGGTGTGCCTCACGGACGGTGGCCACGCTCACGTTCACGGTCGGCCACCGAGGGGGGTCGGCACCACCCCCTATAGAGCAATAGCAACTTTTCCTCTCTCCCACGGGTAGACATCAATATAGCCGAGGAGTCACACACCCCCCATAAAATCTTCATTTTAAGGAGTTTTGATCTGAAATTTTGCAGAGATGTTAAGCATACCA
>JAVBHU010000456.1:0-21483 GCA_034768395.1 Linum lewisii | reverse complement strand
AATGTCAATGTAGCCAACTCTTGAGGCAGTGAGTTTTTTACTATGAAGATACCTTATTTTTTAATTAAGTGTGGATCAAAATTGAGCCATTGAACCAGCATCTTAACGTAATCCGTGATTATTAACCCATCAAAGCATTTTTAAAACCTTTTTTGTGAAGATTGCCAACTGCAATCCACAAGAAACGGAACTAAAATGCACCAAGCATACATCGATCATAAGGCATATAGTAACCCTTGGACGGCATAACATAACGCTATAGATAACCACCATCTCAGAGATACAGAGTTCTCAAGCACCAAATCCATATAAGAAACCGGCTACTCATAATTGTGGTAAGAAAAACCCTAAGTTCTTTCGTTCCTCGAGCAACCAAATCAAAACATGAAAAGAACCAACAAAATGAACCCGTTTACCGCTCATGACGATTGACGTACTCGGAACGCTTTGCTGCGAAAGAATCTCTCAAAACCCACAAGAATGATAATCTAGGAATGAAGCCGAAGTAAAGCATGACAACTAGAGATGCAGAAATCGTACCTCTTTGATTCGTACAAAAGAAGCTTCAAAGAGTGGAGGAATTCTTCAACGAGAATCTATAACCCATTGAAACACGTCTTCATTCACCACTTCAAGTACCCCCAGTCGCCAGTTACGCGGACTGAGTCATGTCTTCCCGGCGACATGGCAACTGGTCAAATCACCTTCGATACTGCATATCGGTTTTCTTCATAGGGAGGAGAACATGCGAGAAGAAGGGGATACCAAGAAATGGAAAGGTAGATATAGAGAAAGAAGAAGGGGAAGATAGATCTGAAAGAAGAATGGGAGTAATTATTTGTTTTAATGAAAATTAAACTCTGTTACTGTGGGACTTGGCCCTTTTATTTATCCTCCTTTTGGTTTTTGCCATTAGTAAACGTGTTCATTTTATTAAGGGAAAATAACATTTTACCCCCTCCAAATTCCCAACTTAACATATAGCTCCCAATACTATATAAATCACTCTTTTTACACCTCCTATTTCGATCACTTTGTCGTTTGGGTTCTTCCGTTCCAACTTTCATCTTCGTGACGCTAATTGATATGCATTCAATACACCACATTAGCTCCAATAGCCATGTATTAGGTTACTAAGCGTTTTTTTAATTGGTAATATTAAGTATATATCTTAGATATGATGAAATCGACGAATAAAATGTGTGGTTTTAAAAAACATTCGTATTTCACCATACTCTTCGTGATATCTCTCTAACCAACTCTTCATATCGTATCTCCGATATTTCTCTTTTTCGTTGTGTGGATGTGTCCAGATTTAATGTTAAGAAGACGAAAGTTGAAATAAAAGGACCAAAATGGCAAAGTAGTCAAAGTAGCAGGGGTAAAAAGAATTATTTATAGTATAGAGGGCTATTTTGTTAAGTTGGGAAAGTAGAGGTGCCCAAAGTGCTATTTTCCCTTTTTTTTAACTCTAAAACCTTCTCCAATCAAGACTCACAATTCATAATTTAAGTATTTTTAGACCAAACAACTCTTCAATTTTAGACTCATAATCGATGGATGTCGGTCGGTCGAGGTGGTTATAAAATTTGCAAATCTCTTAACTGTTAACCGATTAATTTGGTGTCAACTTGACCCATTGACCGACCAAAACTATAATTGTAAACAAAATAAGAAAATACTTGGTTAAAATCAATTTCAATCAAAAGAAATTCAAACCTTAACCGGTTACTGAATGACTTTATTTTTAAGATGACCATTGACCGACTGAAAGTTTAATTTATCAATTTTAACATTTAATCATAATCATATTTTACCACCACCAGCATTATTTATAACAAAGTTGTTTTATCTTATTAGAAAAATTAAATGTTCAAATATTTAAATTTATATAAAAAATTTTACTCTAATTAATTATAGTAGTGTGTGCGGGAATAGAACTATATATATATATATATATATATATATATATATATATATATAATATATATATAATATATATATATATTATGTTTTCAGACTATTAACAATTTTAATATTTTTCATTCAGATATTGAGTTCGGCTTGTTAAAGAATTAATCAGCGACAAGCTCGCGAGTGAATTCAATTTAGTTACGATCACGGTAGCACAAACTCATTATTGAAATTTTTTTTTTTGGCAAATACTCATTATTGAAATTCAAACTTCAATAATTATTTTACAAAATTATATAGACTAGTGATCATTTTGTAATTGCTAATTAATTAGGTTACTCATTTGTAAAGTTTTATGGAAGGCAAATTTTGAAATGGAAGGGGAGTGCTTGGCGAATTCGCCCAGTATCGAGGTGAGTTTTTTTTTTTGGTTCTGACCGGTTAGGAATTCGGTCAGACTAATTCACGAGTAAGTTTTACCGGATTTTTTCCGATAGTAGGTGACTTGAAAATTTTATTCCCAAAATAGGGTACTCCTTCTATTAATTTCAAATCTAGGGCAAGGTGTGCTGACTAAGCATTTAAATCGCCACAATAAATGGCGATCTACATTTGACAAACATAAATAATGTACAATTGGTTTGTCGCCAAAAAATTTGACGACTTTGCATTCAAATTGTCAGAACTTTTTTGGCTGTTTCATTTTTATTTCATTTTTGTTATTTTTCATTTTAATTTTGTTTATAATATATATAATTATTGGTTTTAATTTTTTATCGGATGATATCATTTTAACCCGATCTAAATAGTACTATCATGTTCAACCTAATAATTTTTTCGTGGCTCAGCTCGATTCAAGATGGAACAACTGAAAAGATAAAAAAAATCGAGCTCGAGCTTGATTCCAGATGGACTGACTTAGAAAATTAAGAGCTCGAGCTCGATTCAAGATGGACTGAATGGAGAAAACTACGAGCTCGAATCGAGATGGGCCGATTGAGAAAATTACGAGCTCGATTCGAGATGTGCTGATTGAGAAAATTAAGAGCTCGAGCTCGATTCGAGATGAACTGATGAGAAAATTTGGAGCTCGATTCGAGATGAACTGATTGAGAAAATTTGGAGCTCGATTCGAGATGAACTGATTGAGAAAATTTGGAGCTCGATTCGAGATGGGCTGATTGAGAAAGTCACGAGCTCGAGCTCGATTCGAGATGGACCGATGAGAAAATTACGAGCTCGATTCGAGATGGGCTGATTGAGAAAATTACTAGCTCGTTCGAGATGGACCGATTGAGAAAATTACGAGCTCAAATTGAGATGGGCCGCTTGAGAAAATTACGAGCTCGAGCTCGACCTAATTTAATGAATTAGATTAGTTGAACAAAAGGTTAAAAGTTTAAAATATTTAGGTTGAACATGATAATACTATTTAAATTATAATTGAAAATTAAAACAAACTATTATATGTATTATAATATTGTAAAACAAATGAAAATGAAAACAAGAAATAAGAAAAGATAAATGAAAATGGAAAAAATATAAAGTCTGACACACAAAATAAAAGTTCGCCATAAGTTTTGGCGATAAGCAATTATATATTATTTAATTATTATCATATGTAAATCGTGTGGCGATTTGGTGCTTAGTAAGCATATTCCACCCTAGATTTGGAATTGATAAAAGAAGTACCCTATTTTGGGAATAATTTTTTCAAGTGACCCTACTATTGGAAAAAATCCAGTTTTACCTGGGTTCTTGGCAAAAAATACTAAAATTATCATAGTTTCAAAATGTATTTATTTTTTTATTTATTATGGTGAAATCTCTAAATAAAATCTAAGTTATAAAATTTTTAAACTAGATATCTACTATGAAATAAATTAGAAGAACATTTTTACTACATGACTTCAATTTAAAGACAAGTGATTGGAGAAAATTTTAATTTTAGTCATTTTGTTTGCTTTTTGAGGTCTTAAATCTTAGATTTTAATATCTTAAAGTTTGGAGATGGTCTAAGTGAACATAATCTTAAATTTATAAAACAAAAATTCTGAAATCTTAAATTCATAAAGTAAATTTGATTTTGTAAATTTGAGAATTTTCCATATTTATGGGTTATAAATGTTTTTATCACTCAAGTTTGGACCAAGTAACATATCGGTCACTCAATATTTATTTTTAACAAAATCATGACTCGGGTTTGCATCAGGTAAAAATTTAGTAAAGTCGTCAACTTCCATTTGAAATTCCTTAGAAAGTCTAACGTGACTAACAAATGCTTAAAATAATATTAAAAAACTTCCCGATAAATAAAAGAAGCAAGTGAAATATTTTTTACTCTAATACCACTAAAATGCTCATTTGACTAATTGACTATTTACCCAACCTAATTAATACTAAAAATCAAAATGTTCTAAGAATCATAAATCTGAGAAGTCCTAGAAAAATTATTCCACATTATCCTTTTCTCTCCTCATTGTTTTTCACCTCGTCACTGATCTGGCACTCTTCACTTAGCGCCACTGAGAATCATTACCAATTTAATAATATTAGTAGGTGAGATAATGTTTTGGAATCAAAAGCGTTACTGTAGAAGTAGTGGGATGCAACGTGGGTATTTGGCAGTTTTTAGTGTTTACTGGGAGTATAAAAGAGCAAGCTGTGAGCTCGACTACGAACTGAGAAGCACCATGGAACGATGTCGAAGTGAAGCAGTGAACTCAAGTGAACACCGCCTTAGACTCTGCCCTTTCTCTTCTCAGACAAATGAAATGAAACTCATCCTGATCCCAGGTCTTCGGAAAAATTGAACCATACTTTGTTGTTTTATGATTTCTAATGATGGTAGATTAACCGTGTTCATCTCCTCATTTTAAGCGACATTTCATGCATTTTATGTCACTTATTAGAATATCTTAGGTGAGTTTTTTTACCTTGGGATCATGTGTGTTTGATTTCATTGGCTCATTTTGAGTCCGTTTGGTGTCATTTTGGAGATTTTTTGTCATGCAGGTTTCAGGCATCAAATGAACGAGTGATATGGAGCGTATGTAGGCATTGGGACAACACGAAAAGGAAAGATGAACTAAAGCTAATGTTGAAGCGATTAAGGGAGTTACCTGGTTTCGTCATGAATTCTACAAGTGTTTAGAACTAACCTAACGAGTCCGGCTAGCCATCAAGGAATTTGGCCTTCCTTAATGGTAACAAGGACCAATCTTAACCATTGATTCATTTTTAAATCTTATGGTTTAAATTAAAGGGGTATAAATGTCATTTCATAATTTAATTAATTTCTTTTCTTTTAATTTAAGTGTTGACATCGTCGGAATGTCTCCGATGACCGGAGCTCCGGCAATCGGAACTCTGACGACCAAAACTCCGGCGATTTAAAGCTCTAATGACTTTTACGGCGACTTCTCCAACGACCGGAGCTCCGATTTCAAAAAATATTTCGGCCACCGGACCACCATCGTCGGGCCTATTTTTTCTGGAAAAAAAAATTTGGTGACGCTTTGTACTCGTTTTTATTGTGTACACATTTATGTATATGTGTACGTGCACAGTTCTGTATATAAACTGTGTACACATTAATGTGTACATGTTTATGTACTTACATTTTTGTACATGTGTACACAATGTACACAGTTTGCACGTACATGCACTCTTTGTACATGTGTGCACACATTTTATACATGTGTACACACATTTTTGTACATAAACTGTGTACTCATTTTGGCACATTTTTCGTACACGTGTTATTTATGTGTACACATTTTATACATGTGTACACGTTTTATACATGCACATATTTATGGGGAATTGGAATTTTGTAGCACAATTTTAAAAAATATGTACCGTCAGTAGCCAAATGCGTAAAAATGTCCAGAAATAGCACAATCTGACTGCAGCCAGCGCTGCGCCAGCCAGATAGCGCTGCGCCACCCAGCCAGCGCAGCGCTACCCAGCAGGCGTAGCGCTGGCAGCCTAATCAGATTAGATACCGTCAAATCTCCGTTAGGGTTTCCTCAAACCCAGCCAGCAATGCGCTGGCTAGGTGGCGCAGCGCTGCCTAGGTCTGAAGAAACCTAAGGCCTCAATTTTCAGTATAAATACCCCCTCTATGATGCAGTTTTGGACCACTCACCTCCCTTGCCCTAAACTTAGAATTTGAAGTAGGCAGCCGTCACCAAGCTTAGAATATGTCGTTCTTCAACTCTGGCTCTAGGTCTCGGAAGAGTAAGCGTAAGTGAAATTCGTTTGGGTGCTTTGTACTTATCTCATTTTTGCGTTTAACGCATTAATCTTGTGTACTGTTGTTCTGTAGTGACAGATACTGAGAGGGTAATGCACAAGTTGAAGAAGCCGGTGGAGGAGGACTTGTTCGTTTATGAGGCCAGTGTGGTTAACTGCTGGTGTGACTTAAGGGCGACTAGATCCGTTCGACCGAGTGATCTGGAACGCTATTTTGGCTGCCCTCGTGAGAGAGAGGTAAAAAAAGGGTTCGAATTTAATTTTATTCATTTTCCTATTTATCAAAACCCTCTACGTTTGATTTCTGATCTGTAGGAGAAGGGGTGTGGTTATTATGAAAAACTGGAGGTGCGGGAGGCCGTGGATGCTGCTATTAAGGAGAAGGACCAAATCATTCGGGCGAAAGGACGAACTACTTGTTCGAGCGAATAGGGAGAAGGATGACATCGTTGAGGAGAAGGACAACATTATTCGAGAACTGAGGGAAGAAATTTCATGGTTGCACGTTTCAATCAATAGGTTGCTCAGGGAAGGGCCTCCCCCACCACCACCCGGACCTTGTCCTTACAATTGACATCCATGTTGGGCCTAGTGTGTTTGTTATTTCTGTTGTTGTTGTTGCTGTTGTTGTTGTTGCTGTTGTTGTTGTTGTTGTCGTCGTTGTTGTTGTTGTCGTTGTTCGCGTCATTATAAAAGTTAATAAAATGACTGGGTTGTAGTTGCAGCCTTTCTTCATTGTGTTGTCAAATTTCATTTGTTGTTATGACATAGTTGCAGTCTTTCTCAGTTGAAGGATTGACTAATAAAAGTAACTTCATAGTACAACTACAAAACATTAGGTTACATTGAAACTGAAACATGAAATTGACAACCACACATTTGAAATACAGATTACCAAACACAAACTACCAAACCCATAATACTAAAACATTTCATAGTGCAATTAACCGTTCCTTGTAGGGTTTGGATTTCTGCTGCTTCGCCTCGCACGTCGGCACGTCCTCCTATTGTGCCCTTCTTCATGGCAGTAACTGCAGTGAGGCTCAATATCTTCAACCCAATCCATCTCGTTGCGTATGCGAGAATGTCATGGTTGCCCCATCTCCCTGACCCTTCCTGGGTCAGGCATCAACTTAGGCCCTCCATGAGGCACCCAGTCGTCTTTCGAGCCGATAGGGAGGAAACTCCGTCAGTATATTTGTTTTACTGTTTCCAGCCTGTAATGGTCGTTGGCGTAGTATAAGGGATCTTGATTGGCGGCGTTACATGCGGCCACAGCATGTGAACAAGGCATCTTCCACTGTTGGAACTTGCCGTAGGAGCAATGACCGTCTCCCTCCTCGTAGTCCAAGCGAACTTCTTGCCTATTGTTTCCCTTCCCGTTGCTGCGATTTATCGCTGTCTGTATTTCGAATATGCCAGCTTCGTAATCGAATTGCCTCACTGTGTGGGAAGTGGCCTTATTCACTCTTTTCTGCAGGCGCTTAAGACACTTCTTCGTCCAGATTTCACCGGCCGCCTGTTCTTCTCGAACCCTCTTTCGTCGATCTTCAAAATACGTTTGCAGCCTGTAGAAAGTGGATTCCACCAAAGCTGCAACAGGGAGAGCCTGGATTGACTTGAATGCCCCATTCACGCTCTCCGCCATGTTTGATGTCAATTGGTTCCATCGTGCCCCGTCGTGTTGAGCGTCTACGGCTCTTGACCAATATAATTGATCTTCAAGCGCCCATTTTTTATTTACGGGGTCGTCCCTTGCGAATCTTGTTGCCCCCTTTGTGAACTTTCTGAAGGACCGGCGTTTAGCTGCAGGTAAAAAAGAATGGATTACAAATGATATACGCTGAAATTGTTAAGTACTTGGTGGAGTGTCATGATACTGACCTAAATTCATAAAGCGGTTTTTCATTTTTGGGTTCTTGGCGGCTTTGTTGTAATTGCTTACATAGTGTCTGGCGCACCATCGCCAATGCCATCCAAATTGGATTTTCTCCATTACACTCACGATGCCCACATGTCGGTCGGATATGACACATACTCTGCGTCTCTGTGTCACTCGTCGTTGTATGCAATCAAAGAACCATTCCCAAGTCTCCTTGCTCTCAACATCCACGATTGCGAAAGCCACAGTGAAGATGTTCTTATTACCATCGAACGAACTAGCCATGAGTAGTGTGTGCTTGTATTTTCCGGTCATGAAGGTACCGTCGACGATGAGCACAGGAGGACAATGTTTGAAACCTTCAATGGAGGGGCAAAACTCCAAAAACACACGGTCGAATTGGATGATTGTATCTCCATCAACCGTTGTCCATTCTTTCGTGACGAATTCAACTTCCGTCCCATAGTTCCGATCTTGTATTGCCTTCATTAGGGTAGGTAACTCGTTGTATGATTCCTCCCAATTACCATATATCCGCTCCATGGCGCGCTGTTTGCCGTTCCATGCCTTCTTGTACGAAATTTGTCGTCCGTACATAGTATGTATCTCTGTCTGAAGAAGGTTGATACGAATATGGGGGCGTGCCTGGACAAAGGGCGTGACTGCATCGGCTATGACATCAACGTCCAGCTGGGTCGGACTGATGTTGTTCTGACTGCCCAAACACGTATGGGCCGGATTGAATTGTTTTACCGTCCACACATCGCTCTCATCTGTAGTTAGCCTTATCCTCCACGGGCATCCATTGCGTTGATATCCATGACATCGTTGCTCAAGCAACCATTTGCTAGACCGTGTCGTGCATAACATGCGGTTATTCCTGAGTGCATATTGCTTCAGACTAGTTTGAGCCACAAGCTTGCTTTCGAATTGTTGCCCAACCCCAAACCCTGGCCCATCAATGTGCCACCGTGAAACATTATGAACGCCGTACTAATTGTTGTTTGTAGTCATTAGGTCACCGATATCGTCTGGTAAATGTGTGAAATGGCTTGGGGGGTATATTCTCTCGGTGGTTGCGCATTCACAAAGGGTTGAGTTTGAATGTCTGGCTCAGAGACATGTGCTGCGTCCTGCTCCGAGTTGACGTCGCTTTCTGATGAGTCTCCTTCTATCTCATTTCCTAAGTGCGTTACCGTACTTTGTTGCCTGCTATCGCCACGGTATTGTGTGTGATTGCTCTGACTGCTCTGACCACTATAACCGGCACTCGCTCCATCGCCCATGAATATAGAGTCTCCCTGGCCTGGCGTCCCACGGTGGTCGAACTCAAAGTATAGCTCTGCCACTCGGTAGTCCGATTGGGTTGCCATGATGTTGTAGATAACCTCTAACCTAGTAACGTCATTAAGAATGAGTGGGTAGTGTGCCACAATTTGGTCATTCCCAAAAACTGGACATCGATACATGACAGTCCGCAACACCGCCGAAGATCCTACCCCCATCTTTCGCAAGAACACTGGACATGCCTGTTGTAGTGAAGGTTGCCTCGTCATTTTGAGGCGACATAATTTCCCCCCGCTGTAGCACACCCCACCGTGTTGGCCGTGTACTATTTCGCCATCCCATCGGAGCCAAAACGCGAAATTCATTTTCTATGGTTACAAGGTATTGAGAGTTGTAGCAGGTTTCGAGTAGTTTGGAAGAGTTAGTAAGAAATTGTTTATGGACTCACGCCTCTATATAATGTAAGGAAGACAGAATTCAGTTAGTGGATGCCAGAATTGCAGAACAACTCCAACTTTTTTTCACGCGTGATGTCAATTATACGTTACAAATTATTGTGTCGTCCATAAGTGGTTGACTTAATGAGGAGCTGCAGCTTTTTTCACGTGGGTTGGCAATTATTTCTTGCAGAAATTATATCTATCTATGTGAACAGATGACCCATTTTTAGGGTGTTGTCAACTCATAAGATGAAATGTGTGATCAATTATATGTTGCATTTCTAGGGTGTTGTGATCTCATAAGATGAAATGTTGTGATCAATTATAAAGTCGAATACCATGAAACAAACGTCTACTATGAAGTACTCTGAAATACGAAATACAATGAAATATACTCATAAGATACTATAACTACTCACGACCCCTCCCATCACGACCCCTCCCCTCCCGACCCCCACCCTCTCGACCCCTACCTCTCGACCCCTACGCCGACCCTGTCCCCTCCAATGTGCCCCCAGCTCATGGCCTCCAGTAGCGCACATCCTCTGCGTAGGCTCTCGCCTCAGTCCATATCGATGCTGCCCGTCGGCGGGTGGAGTATCATCATCATCGAAAGATGCCTCATATGTCACTACGGGTGGTGTGACATACTGAGACCCGGATGGACCGGCGTACGATGAGGCAGGACCCCACTGAGACCCGGATGGAGGGACTGTAGGAGTGGGGTATGGCTGGGTCGGGTCCGGATGCTGTGTGTAATCCTGATGCTGTGTGTAGTCCTCCGGCTGGGTGTAGTCCTGACTCCCCATATAATCGAAAGTCGCGTCGCCTGTAGTGTCGAATGGATAGTGCTCAGAGTATCGGGTCTGCTGTGATGTGGATCCCACTGAGGCAATGTCGGCTCCCACAATCGCGGGACAGGGGGGACATCTACATGCTGTCGGACTCTACGTGTAGAAGGAATCCTGGCGGCTGGCGGGTCAGGCACTGGGTAGTCAGCATGTCGTGGATGGGTGGCCTGCCGGGGTGCCCTCCTAGACTCAGACGTCCTATGGATCCCGCCTGAAGCATGCATCATTGACCTCAGTGTAGCATGCATCTCCTGCTGCTCCTGAGGCGTGATATGTGACTGGCCAGTAGTCACGTATAGCCTCTCCATGCCATCAAGCTACAACACATAATTAGAATGGTTAAACATGTAACTAGAAGTAGTTGTAATAATTATGACAGAACCTACGTACCAAAGACTGGTCCACGGCTCCTCGGCGAGAAACTGTACGTCTAGTGATGCCATGATACCACTGGTTGATCTCGTCGTGGAAGTGATAGGACTCCTCTCCTCGCTCCGCAGCCACAGGCCTGAGGCGGTGTGGTCAACACGAGTGGACCACAGGTCTCGATATCCAGCAAATCTAGCTACCACATCAGTACGATGCCATCCACGCTGTGTCAGCTCCAGGTTACTGATGACCTCACCTACTGGCTGATCCCATGTAGGGACAGGCTGGTCCATCCCAAACTGACGCAGCACTCTATCAGGCCTATGCCACATAGCGCTGAAGAAGCAGATAAGAGGTGCGACGACGCGATGGATGGGGAAAGTCCCTGGACTGTAATGCTCACGGTCCGCCGAGTAGGGACACCACTATATGAAACAAAGTGGAAAGTTAGACAACTACGAAACCTAAACTGTAAGGGAAAAAAAACACGATCTTCTTGTTAGAATACAATACCACGAATGGAGTCCCATCGTCAAACAGCTGGCGGTACCCCCCAACTAGGATGTATCTGGTCTTCGCGTGATACCATTCTTTCCAGCTACAAAATTGCGGAATGAACCACGTCATTCATACAACTTGATAAGATGGAATAAACCATTAAAATGGAAGAGAGAAGTCGTAGCCCGAACCTAGGCATACGTGGAATGGGGGAGTGCGTCGGTGCAATCTGTCGACTCTTGTGGACTCGACGCGCAATGGACGTAATCTCTCCAGGGCCCACGCCTGAACCAGTGCCAGCCAACCTCCAATGTCACCTACGTGGTCGCGGGACGGGTTGCTCTCTATGCGGAAAGCACACCGGCCAAGCTCCCTATATAGCCATGAAAGTGCGGCAGCCCCCCAAGCGTACTCGCCTATCTGGCTCATGTCCTCGAGCAGTGGAAGGAAGAAGAGTGAGGCGTGTGATCCTGACCGATCAGCAAAGATGCAGCTGCCGAAGAAGTCCAGAATGTATGCGCGACAGTGCTGCTCGATAGTCTCCTGGTCGGCGTCATCCCTGATGGTGCCAAAGTGGTTATGCAACCACGTCATCTTCACTCTGCCAGCAGACAGGTCAGCGGTAGATGGTTTCTTCCCCAGAAGCTGCTCAACGTAAATCTGCAGATCAGAATCCACAGTCGGAATGCGCCTCTGCGACTCCACAAGCACACCATCGATGCTCAGACCAGTGAGAAAGTACATGTCCTCGAGTGTTATGGTTGCCTCACCGTGGTACAAGTGAAAAGTGCTCGTCTCGGGACGCCATCTCTCGACCAATGCGGTGATCAGCTCAGAATCAGGGGTAAAATCCAAGCAGTCACGCAACTGACCTAGACCTATGGGGCAAGGTATGCCTCGAACCTAGGATCGTAATTCACGATCTTCTTAGAGAAGCGACAATTAAGCGTCATATGTGGGTCCTAATAGTTGGGGGAAGAAGATGTAACAAAATTAATAACCAGTACTCAATTTCTGAGTGCACCCTAAACATTTAAATGTAATTAACATTCAAATATAATTAACATTCAAATATAACTAACATTTACATATAACAAACATTTATACATAACTAACATTTCAAATTGAAGTAACATTTCAATTATTACTATATAGTAATATGAATTAGGACTTACATTATTTGTAATTATATCAATTGGTATTATAATATAAGTAACATTTAAAAATAATTAGTAATCACTATTAGTAGTCAATATGTAATCTTTTAGGTTACTCTACTTTTAATCCCCATTAGTAGTCAATTAGTTTTAGTGATTTAAATCTAAGTTTAAAATTTATCAATATTAGGTACTACTATTAATATTCAAATTTGATCATAATATTGTAATATAAGTAATTAAATTATGAATATTATTAAAATAAATGCAACATTCAAACATAAATACCTTGTAAAAATAAATAACATTTCAAATGTACCAACCTGAGCTTCGAAAATTCCCGACGCTCGATGTCGGTCAGCATCACCCCATAAAATCGAAGGGTCCTCGGGACTACCACTTCGTACCCCAACCGGCACCTCTCTAAACATGTAATCCATCTACAATTTAATATCCACAAGCAATGTTAAATACATATAAAATCGTAAAACACAATTTAATTACCATATAATTTATAGCATGATACCTTTTGAGGGAGGGTTCAGGCCTTCTTCAAACGAAATTTCCTCGCCGGACAATTGCTACGAACCTACAAATAAAATACGTCATTAGCGTACAATAATAATAACAAAAAATTTATGACAAACACAAACAAACTATCAAAAATACCTTAGAGAGAATTGAGTTTCAGAAAGTATGAGAGGAGGTGTGAAGATGGTATGTGGGGGGTAGGGGGTATTTATACCAAAAAAAAAACGGTAGTATTGATCCCAGGTAGCGCTGCGCCACCCAGCCAGCGCAGCGCTGCCTGGGATCAATACAACCGTTACTTAACGGCTACATTGTAACGGCTAGTGTGCCACATGGCGCAGCGCTGCCAACGGCACAAATTTGACTTGGCAGCCAGCGCTGCGCTGGCTGGGTGGCGCAGCGCTATCTGGCTGGTGCAGCGCTGGCTGCCAGTCAGATTGTGCTATTTCTGGACATTTTTACGCATTTGGCTACTGACGGTACATATTTTTTTATATTGTGCTACAAAATTCCAATTCCCCATATTTATGTACTTACATTTTTGTATACGTGTACGCATACTTTTTTGTACACGTGTACACATATTTATATACGTGCACATACTCATCGTACACATGTACACAATATCTTACAGTTTTTATGTACACGTGTACACGCATTTTATGCATGTGTACACCTATTTGTACACGTGCACACTTAGTTTTTACACTGGTGTACACATACTTCGTACTCATATGCATATATTTTGTATAAATCATGTATACACATTTCTATAAACATTTTTATACATGTGTACACGTTCTATATACGTACACGTTTTGTATACGTTCTATACTCACACGTTTATGTACTTACATTTTTTATACATGCGTTTCACTTATCTTGTACACATGTACATGTGGACACACCCTGTACACATGTGTAAACATATTTTGTACTCGTGGGCACGTATTTTATATAAATCATGTGCACACTACTTATAAAATAATGCGTGTGCACCTATTCGTACACGTGCACACCTTTTTATATCAGTATATACATACTTCGTACTCATGTGCACATATTATGTACAAACCATGTATATGCTACTTTGATAAAAGAATTTTATTGTTATATAATCTCAATAATACTCAGTAGCACAGTGGTAGGAGTTTAGTTTTACAATAAAGAGGTCAAGGTTTCAAATACTCTCACCAAGAATTTTTTAAAATAATTATTGTGGTGGTGCCGGTGGCGGAGGAATGGAGGAGGGAGGCGGTTACCGGCGACCGGCGACGGAGGGGTGGCGGCCGAGGGTTGACTGATGGTGGAAGAATTTTCAAATGCACAAAATACCCTTCTATTTTGGACCGTTGGATTAATGAAATTTAATCAACGGCTGTGATTGTTTTTTGATGGGGTCAAGGAAACCCCTTCCTTGATGCCAAGCTGGACTCCTAAACGAACTCAAGTAAAAGTGTTATGTTTACAGGTACATAGTTTGATTGACGTCTACTTGGGCTAGGTTAGTTCCGAGATATTTAACGGTTCAAATGGGTTGAGTCGACAATTGCACTTTTGTGTCGGAAGTGTTGTTGCTGGGGGTCAGCCCCCGGCAGTACATGTGATCAGCCTATAAATAATCGTCCTACAGAATTCTTAATTTACCTCACACCCTTGTTTCACCTTCCTATTTTCTTACTTTAACTCTCTTTCACACCTTTGTAAGAAAATTATTACAAATGTGGGTTAGACTCTAACTCAAATAAATTAACATTGACCAAGACCAGTGCAACAAGAGCATATATAATTGCCCACGGTACAATCTAATACCCAGATTGGGATTACAATGCATGGAAGTAGTATCCATTGATCTTGAAGCGAACAAAAACCAGTACATGTTTCTAGATGATACAGTTTTATAATTGAAAAACATACCATGAGAGTCCCTACTCGTGAGGCATAAATAAATATGTGCATTAGAAACCAGCAACTTTGATCTACTTAGCTAGTGTTGTTGCTTCAACTAGTGAGTTTATATGTATGTACATGAATTGGTGTTCCAACTTTATTGACTAAACCGTGTACAATGTACATGAATTGGTGTACATAAAGATAGCAGTCCACGGAGACTAAATGTACAAGTTTACCTCCTCTGTTTGTAGGTGACTCATTCCCATTTCAAGTCCAATTTCAACTTCCTCGTTCTCAACCTCTGCATTTGTGAATGTAAGTGCGCGTTGTAGCTTCCTCGCACAGAAAACCTCAACCTCCACCATGAACGTGGCTGTCACAGGTCGATGATCAGAGAGCTTTAGCTCGGTTCTCCTATAGTTCAGAAGCTTGAATCCTTTCCCATGTGAAAGAATGCGGTCACACCTAGAAAAGTTCAATGATGAAATGCTCAGTTTTGTTGTGTACTAACACAAATTTGAAAACACAACAGTTATATGTTTTGCCAACTCACCATGCTGGAGTACGTCTCCCAGCCTTTGGATCTTCTCCATAATATCTATCCGAATTATTCTCGTATTTGTAGGGTGGAGGAAAGCCTAATGTGCCTTCAAGCCATCCATCGAATGCACGACCTTTTCTAAATTCTCGTGTAAGCTGCCATCAATTTATGGACGAGTTCATAACAGTAACATGCACGCAAAATATCACCTCATCCATTTATTGTTGGAAAGATCCCTCCCTAGCACGAAATAACCACCATACACATTTTTTTCATAATCAAGTGCTTATTACCTGATCGTATTGAGCTAAATTTGACCACTCTTTTTTGGCAATGAGTTCTCGTGTTCTCTCGTATGACAAATTGATACGGTAGTTCAGATCACCCAACCATATGATTCTTCTGCAGAATATACATGAAATTCATTAGAACAGTAATGAAAAGATGGGCCTACATACAAGAGTTGCGAGTTAACGAAAACTGTTGAAATCTCCATTGACTAGTTGATCAAGCATAGCTGCGCATTAACCAAACAGAACTTTCTGCATATCATAATTAATCAGATGTAACATACTTACTCGTGCTCCTTGATGCTTTTAGGAAGCCCGACACCTGCAGCCGAATGGAAATGGGTTCTTCTATGTATTTCATACACATCAGAATTTCTTTTGAGTTCGTCTCCATCCTTTTCACCTGAGGTCAGGTGGCAACAAACAAAGCAGAAAGGTGTCTGATACACAGACATGCTTACTGATATTGATCCCTGCATGATTCAATATTAGTCAAAATACCGAAAAACAAACATCATAAAGCAAAATTATACAATAAAAACTATTAAAATGGTAACTTATGGTCACTAATCCCTAAATAAAAACAGGTTGAAGACGAAAGAAAAGATCGGCACAAAAATTATGGTTCAAACTCAAAGAATAAATTGACCTGAACAAAATCACTGTACAAGAAGAAAACTTATCAGAATTTTCGTGGCAATAGAACTGACCTTGTTGCCAATATACCCCATGACACCAACACCAACTGTTGAAACCTTGACATTCTGAATATGCTTGCGCAAGCTCCTGCGTATCCATACAGTTGACAAAAATTCCAACCATTTGCTTACTAACTATCCTCACATAGGATGATCTTCTTTTATGGTTCAGGAGTGATTCAAGGTCAATTTCTGCAAGCAACGCTATTCCTGATTGCATATCATTTGCTACTGACTTGAAAGAATTATATGTTGCAAAAGACTTGGTTGCAGTAAAAGAGTTTATCCGTTTGAAGGAGCCTGGTCTCCGTGAGACATGTTGAGGCAGCAAGTTCAATTGGGGATCTGGCCAATTCAAACCAATCCTTTCAGAGCCACTAAGCATTTTAGTTAATCTTCTACATTGTTGTGCCCCAACTTCCTCCAAATTTCTTGATGAATCATCATTGTGAATGCAATTCAATCGATTTAACGTCTTTTGAGAAGGTTGCCTCTGTAGGTCCTCTTCTTCATGAATGATTAAGTTGCAAAGATTGGAATCCATGTCACCGGGTGTTCAATCTATCTTTCATATCATCAACATAGTTGGAATCTTCATCTACAGGATGAACTTCTTCTCCAATATCACTATCACTTTCAAGTATAATCTCCTCTTCCACTCCTGCTAGTTTATCAGATGGATTGAATTTCGATGGTGATGCTGGATCACTGTAGCATTTGACCTTGCTCCTAAATGGTCTAATTCTGTTTAGAGTGTCCCGTATAATATTTTCCCACTTTGTGACTGGCCTGTTATCTTCAGCGCCAAATATATTCACAGCATTCAATGGTACAATTTCCTGAAGCCTGATAGAGTACAGCTTAGACAGTTCAGGAGGAGAAACGTGCATCATTGAAAAAAGTGATGAAAAAAGAAAACACTTGGCATCCTATGACATAGAAGGTAAAACATACATCTATTTGATTTTATAGAATAGAACAGCTTCTGCAAGCATGAATACAAAGCATCATCTAATTGAACACGTTCACAAATTCAATCTATCCATGAGCTAAATCAGCTAAAGGATCAGAAAGTAAGAAATCCAGAAAAGACAGCTACTTACCCTAGTACATATTATCTGCAGGTTCAAGAGTATCAACCCAATCATCGATATCCAGATCATCTGGTGGTATTTTGCCTCCAACGTTCCACGTAGCAACTCGCACTCTAATACAGAGAAAGAACCATATTAAAGGCTAAACTTGAAAGTAGAAAAGGTTATGAAGTCTACCTAAAAGATCTCCCAACTCGTATAGTAAGGAATTAGGATTCAACTTATTTGTATTTCCATGTTCAAAAGGAAAGATTTTAGACCTGAGTTCCTTTGTACTTATGTATTGAGCCCTGCAAGTTTCTGACTTCCGTCTCCTCCTTAATCTTGGAAGTGCATCTGGAATCCAAAAATAAAGATTTACCGAGGAGATAAAAACAGAAACAAAAAGGACACAGGAAACAGGGCAATGAAACGAATCTGATGTAAAGAAACCTTTTTGAGACAACTCTGGTCCAAAGGGCGAGAAATTGACAACTCGCTACTAAGAAATTGAATTTCTGATTTTTCTTATGGCAGTTTGCAGCGTTCTCAACACGAACCTGAGTTCTAGGTCCAGAGATTAAGTATCAACTAAAAAATGAAGTGATCATAATTCATAACTGTAACGAGAAAAGAGATGTATCCCATTATTATTATTCAAAAAGCTGACCATATGGACTGAAAAATGAAACAACAGTTGAACATCCTGGAAGTGGCCTGCATGTCTACAATTATATGATTAACATAATGATCATGGATTCTTACCTAAGGGCACCTTGCTAATCGTGTGCCCATTTGTTAAACCATTCACATAATCCCACCTGGTTTTGAAAACCAAATCACCCCGAAATAATCATTCCAGTAATGAACTCGGTCTGCACTCACTGTAGAACAAGTTTCCTAATCTCATCATCATATCACCGGGGAATTCCTACAGTCTTTGGCCTCTGAATTTCAACTCTAGAACCCTACCTTATCAACAATTTAATAAAATTTGGACGAGGTTTAATGTTCACCATTCTCTCTCCAATAATTATTCATCAGATCACTGTAAGCTGCAATAGTTGTGGATATCCAATGGCTGCCTAATGCACTAACAAGTTGAAAGTTCAACCTTCACATCACTAAACCTCAAACCCAGGAGTAAGAAAAAATTAAAATACATCCACTCATCCACATTCGAGACTCCAAACACCGAACCATAACATCTTCAAAGGGAAATTAAAAAATCAAGCCTTCCTTACAGTCTAACACCAGATCACGCAACCAGCACTAAAATTTAAAAAAAAAAATTGAGGAAATTTTTTTTTTTATGAAAAAATTGAGGAAATTTTCACACACTGTAACAAACACCATTTGGAAACGACTACAGAACAAGAGAAGAAAACACAAACAAAATGGACAAGTTAAGAAAATACAGTAGCAAAATCAAAATCTGAAAGCATACCATTGGGATCAAGCTGAGCGTCATCATCTTTGTTGTCCGGTCTAAACCGGGATGTCCTCCCGGCTGGACCAATCTCTGCCAGCGAATGAGAATTTCTCGTTAATACATTAATAGAGTTCCGTGGAAATTAGGGGATTCAAATGTCAACAATCAGAAAACAAACGAGAGCACAGCTAGTAAAGGAAAATGTTAATTCGAGTGCGAAGTGAAATTGACCTTCGGAATCGGAAGGAAGATCGGAGTCGTAGTCGGAATCAGAATCGGTGTCGGCGCTGTAATCGGAGTCCCTGGGGGCGATGTTGAGCAGCTTGCGGACGACGACTCGAGGCCAGAAGAGCTGTAGGCACCAACAAGCGAAACAACTAGACGATTCAGGTCTACCTCTCTGCCCCCAAATCCCACTCTCTAAGTTAAAGGAAACGAGAGAAATAAATGAAGAAGAAGAAGAAGAAGAGTGATAAATTAAACTAATTACCTCTGGATTCTGCTTGGAGAGGGAGTGCTTCATGAGTAGAGCATCCGCTGAGGAAGAGTAGTTTCGCTTCGCTTTCATGGATAGAGGTTGCTGAAGTATTTTTCTCTGCAAATGGATCTGAATTTCTGGAACAGTAATAGAGAAGAAGAAGGTTAGAGAAAATGGAGGGAAGAGAAGAGCAACTGTGGAAAGTAGGATCAATTAATATATTTGATGAGATCAGACAGTTAAAAGAAGTTGGGTTGGGCCCAATTTGGATTATTGAATGTTTCGTTTCTTTCGGCTTTTTTGGTCACACGAGGTCTTTACTCTTTACTGGTAAAATGAATCTATTTGTTAAACTTGTAAATAGAGAGGGCAAATACGCTATATTTTTTTAAAATTTAAACCATTGTTTCAAAATACTTTTTAAGGGAAAATAGCGCTTTACCCCCTTCTACTTTACTAAACTTAACAGATAGTCCCCTATACTTTGACCATTTTGCCTATTGGGTCCTTCCGTTCCAACTATCATCTTCTTAACATTAAATTTGGACACATCCACACACTGGTAGAGAGAGATATCAGAGGTAGGTAACGAATAGTTGGTCATGGAGGTAAATTAGGGAAGTATCGTGAAGAGTATGGTTGAAATATAAAGAATTTTAAAACCACATGTTTTATGCATCGATGATTCCATCGTGTCTAATTATACATACATATATATGGTGAACACACACACACACACAGAGAGTGATGGGGGGTTATCATCTACAGCAGATAGATAAATAGATAGATGGGCCCAAGCGAGCGAGTAAGCGGCACAAGCTCTTACTTGATATGATCAAGGAGATAGACGAAGCCGAAGTCAAGTTGCCACCTCAAAGCATATGCGCTGCATTCATGTCAATCATCTTCTTTTCTGCTAGGGAGGATTGTGGATGAAACTCTGCCCCAACCAAGTGAAACAAAGGGTCTGAAAGAGTTCGACTCTTTTTTATTGTCAGAAAAATACTGAATTATTTTTCCTTCGTCCGTAGAATACTATCGAACTTGTTTTTTTTTATTAACACTTTGTTTCATTTATGGACGGAATGACGTGGTATGAAGAGAGAAGGTCCAATCTCTATATAATTACTCATTTCCACATTAGCTAAAAAAATTTACCCCATGTTTAACTCAAAATAGATCCATAATTTTTTTTTTTATGAATCAAAATAGATCCATATTATCAAATGGTTTCCTTTAATCATAAATGACTAACTCCATAAAATTCTCAAATAACCTACCATCGATTTCTTTCGTTGAAATTCATCAATTAGATAGCGACTGAATTATTTCAAGCTTTTCACCAAACTAAATAAAATTAAATATCTAATTAAATAAATATGGGACTATATTAGAGAGCTAGTGAGTGAGACGTACACTTGGTTTAATCGCATCCGTTGAAAAATAAAACCCCCCAAAAAGTTAGAATATATAATTAAGCAGATAACTATGGTTGTTTTTGTTGGGGAAAGAAAGACATCAACACGTGTTATTTCATTGGACAGTACAATTTAGCCACTCACCCATTTTACACTTCATTGTCATTAGATAAAAGATACGGAATAATTAATATGTTAAATGACCACCACAACACGTTAATCTTTCTTCTTATGGTGCCTCGTTAATAGGGATGGCATTTTGGCCGGGTTGGCCCGGTTATCTGGCGGACCAATAACCGCCCTAATATTTGACCGGTTTTTTTTAACCGCCCGATCCGGACCCGTCGGTTCTGTTTTCTTTACCGTGACCGTGGCCGACGGGCGGGTGGGCACCAACGGTTATACCCGGCCTAGCGTGAAGCCCAACATTTACGACCCAAATTCGAATCCAAATGCAGCCCAACTGCTTCCAAA